>JASAMX010009618.1:0-41023 GCA_030248175.1 Microlaimidae sp. YZB2_3 | reverse complement strand
ATCATTAAAGAAAAAGAATGTATTTTTTCCTAGCGCCACGTAAAGCACGGCACGATACTTTAAATTTCGAAGCCTAAGATTACAAACTCTGCCATCTCGGGTACTTGGATGTTTGGTATAAAATTCTTGTTGTGTTTTCCTTAATATTAAAAAAATAAGAAACGAAATCCGGTAAATAAAAAAACGATTATAATCTTTTTTTTATCTTTCATTTCAATCAAAATGGTAATCTAACAAAGTAATAGAAAATTTAAAAATAAAACATAACAAATTAAAAAAAAAAATTCAAAAGTCAAGTTACAAAGTTAGAAGTCACAAACAATATCCTTCCTAACTAAAATTACAATCTAACCTATACTACAATGTAATAGGAATTTTTTAAAGATTAGTTTGGAGCCCCTTACCATAACTATGCAAGGAAAAAATAAAACTTTCTTAGAAAAAATAACATTATCTAAATAAAAAATTAAAGGGTACTACAGAATCTTCACCAACGGTAGCTTTATATACCTAGTAAAATTTAAATTACACTTTTCGTGTGTGGAATCTTTGCCCACCAATGTGAAAATTATATTTAACACATTTTATTGCAGCATAAAACTTTTTTTTGAAAATATTCATCGATTTTACACCATGAGCATGATTTGTGGTGGTGTGGTAGGATTTAAAAAATTAGAAACGAGACTGAAATTTCACATTAGTGCGAAATCGGGCCTGCGAAAATCTTACAAATATTATAAAAAGGCAAAAGTTACTTGTTTTCTTGATTTTTAAAAAATGTTTCTGAATAGTTTTTACTTCCAGATATCTTTGTTTCGACCTTTCGTTGGTCTAGCTTTGAACCCAAACAAATTAAACGGCGTACATATTTAACATTGGTTTCCTAGCAACCATTCTTAAATTTTCAAAAAAAATTATATCATGCGTTTTAAAAGTTCCAAAGCCAAAGTTCGTTGGATTTTTGATTATCTTGGCTTTTTATGGATAAGCATAGCAGTTGGTTCCGGTTCTTTTATTGGAATTTATTATGTAAATCCACTTGTGTTTAAAAACAGTCTGAAATGGAAAAGTTTTAACGAATATTTTATGTTCTATTGGATGCTTAATTTTATAAGCAACTTTCTTCTCGCTCGATACACAAATTTAAAGGTTCCGTCAAATTATCAACCTCAATTGTGCGACCTTAGTCCATCCAGGTGGTGCAGTGAATGCCAAATCTACCAACCACCACGCTCTCATCACTGCAATTTGTGTGGGCAAGTAGTAGGATAGTGCCAAATAATTAATTCATTGTAAAAAACGAACTTAGATCAAAGAAAATTTTGCTGTACTGTCTATGTATCCTGTGCGCTGTCGTTTTGCAGATAAAGTTTGCACAGAATTTTTTTTAATTTGCATAGAGAGAGTCAGTTAAAAAATGTATGATCACTGCATGCTTTAAATAGAACGTGCAATTGCTGAATCCCACGTAAGCGAGAACGTTTTATCAGCTGAGCGCAAACTTATGCTCATGCAAATTAAACAGCACCCATGCAAATTATTTGTTATGTGAGATTTATAAATTGTCTTCTAGTTAATTATTGATTCTTGGTTAATTTTTAACCAGACAATTTGCTCTTGAAATAAATTTACAAACATATTTTGGTTACAGTTCATGCTAGTACTTAAAGATAATTTTATTGCAGGGACAGCGCTACCATCCTACTACTTAGGTATTGCATACTCAAACATGACCATCATTGCTTTTTTATTGGGCGGTGTGTTGGCCATTCCAATCAAAGATATTTTATAGTTTTGTTTTTTTATCTGGCATTTGGATGCTTCTACTGTTGGTTTATTGGATTTGTCTACATATTCAAAATGAAACAATTTCCAGAAATTAATTTTGTGATTTATTTGTTCTTGCCTGCGACTATTTTTTCTTGGCTTACAAAAGTAATCAGTCCATACCATGCAATTGTAATATTTTTGTTTCAAAGCGCAACTGTTGCAATTGTGGCCACAATTTGGGTTCTTTGTACTCAAATCAATCGGATTTTACAAGGTACAACCATGTATGAAAGCGCAAAACAACTGTCTTCTCCAGTAAGCCATCTACAAAGTTCAAAACTTCTGCAAATGACATTTGGTAAATATTGGCTACTTAATTTTCTGGCTCCGGTTGGACCTTTTATGGATCTTCCTGGCGATGGAACACAGTGGGATCACATCTCATATCCATTTAATAATAAAAGACCACAAGGAATTCGCAAAAATTTGTGACAGACTAAAACTGCAGCTTATTTTTTTAGATATTTTCACTAAACTAATATCAACCAAAGATTTGTATTATGCTTTAGCCATTTAAAATGTAGTGTTTTTGTATTTTTGTATTTAAAGATCTGGTTTCTTGTATTTATCTATATAAATACTGTAACTACAGTTATTATCCGAAAATTAATTTTGTACATTTTTGTTATTTTAAATTTTAGTAACACTAATTCAGTGTCAATGCCATAATTAATTTAGTCTAATTCAACAAGGTACATGTGGATGTGTCATAAAGTATAAAATTAAAGAAAATTTCCTTTGGAAGAACAATTAACTTTTTTATAGTTGGATCAAAAATATTTAATATCAAAAATTTTCAACTATTGTGTAAAAAGTGACCACAACTTATGCAATCATAATGGCATAGTTTCAAAAAAGGCCACTATAAAATCACTCCTCTGTTGTAATGGCATTATAAATATTCACTTTTTTAATTCACGTAAATTTCCTTGGGGAGTATGCATTTATAATTACATAAATTTAATCCCGAATTAAATAGGATAAATTGAAGAAATATTAAATACATAAAACCCTTTTAAATCGGAATAAAATTAAGTTATGCCATTAAAATGACATACACTCCACGAAAATTTTGTAAATTAAAATAGTAAATATTCCCTTAATAGAAGTGCTGTTAAAATGGCCTATTTTGAAAGTAAAGAATTAATAGTGGCATAAGTCGTCGTCTTCTTTTACACAGCAATTGTACATTTTTGTTATATAACACATTTTTGGTTGAATTATATCTGTTTGGCCTCGTGAATTTGTATGCTATGCTAAGGAACGTTAAAAGACCGATTAAAAAAACTTTACAGGTTCACGTTTTTTTATTAACGAATTGCAACACTGGCTTGTTTTTTAAAAAAAATATACACAAAATTTAATTAATTTTAGGCCTCAAAAATTTGCAATTTTATTTAAAATTGCGTCACTTGATAAATAGTTGTTAAAATAAGGTATTTAATGTTTAATATTATACCGATATTGTTAAAAATTTTTAAATTATATTTATTGGTAAATAGTCGATTTAAACTGCAAATGCAAATCATAGAGGTCAACTACATGTAGGATTGATTTGCTTTTAACCTTTTGGGATTCATTTCGCTGCATATCCGCAAAAGGTAATCCCCGTCAGTGCTGCACTATGTTAAATTCCGCGCCCGTCGGAGGCGTGGCGCGGAGTTTAACACACTGCAGCACTGACGCGGAATACCTTAAAAAATCCCACAAAGTTAAAACATTACATCCATAAAATTCCATGAATTCATATGTTAAGCTGTGTACAATGCAAGCTACTGCACGTTCAAGGATTTTTTTCGCGGTGATTCATGAATTTTAATGCTATAATAGCGGCACCAAAGAGAAAAAAATAATCTCACGAAATTTTCTGGATCTGCCTACCACGCCGTCCTAACCCTAATTTTGAATAAATCAATCAAGCAAAAGCTTATTGTGTAATCACAGGTTTTTTTGTTAAAATTTATATTTTTGTGCTTATAATGCATTCTTTTTTAATGTTAGAAGAATTATATTTGACTGACCTTGTTATAATAAATAAAAAGACAAGAAATGTGATTATGTTTTTAAAAAAAAGATTAATATTTAGATTAAATATTTGATTGAATATTACAAATCGTCAAGCGCAAAAAAATTTTAATTTGCCTGTAGCTTTGAGAAACAACAAAAAATTATTTAAACAATTTTATATTTTAAAACTAAAGCTAAAGTCTTCCAGGCTGAAATTAAGGGCGTAACCGCTCTCCGCCAGGAAGAAATAAACAATAAACCTGGGAGCGAGAAAAATTTTTTAAAAAAGTTTTCAGCGGTTATGTAACCAATTATTATTTAGTGCCGTCATGTGTTTCTCTGCACGTGATATTTTCTCAAAAAACGAGTGGTTACTTTACCACTCATCTATTTTCACCCTGATAGAATTTATTTTTAATTAAATAATTTTTAAACAATAATTGTTTAAAAGGATATTGAGATGTATTTCATTGTGGTTTTGGTATGAATTGATAAATCAAATGTTAGGAAAAAAAATTATTACAGCAAAGTATTATCGGTTTAAAAGTTATTTTGTTATCAAAAATATGGCTTGGTTCAGATGCAGAGTGATTTGGGGACTCATTGAACCACGTTGCAGATTAAATCAGCTAAACGAAAAATAGATTATTTATATTCCTACCGTCCAATATCATGCTCCGGAACTCCGGCCTATTAAAACGGAGTGAGCCCCGCCTTTTAAATAAGCGATTTTAAGCTTATTTAAGCTTGAAATACATTTAAAGTTACTCTGTCGACATTTTTAAGACTGTTTCCACCGTTATAAATAGGTTTTGAAAAAATTTAAATTATAAAAAAAACTTGACAAAATAATCTATGGCATAACTCTTTAATTATTTATAAATTTGGTATAAAAATAGGATGGAGTTCCGGAACTCTGGAGCTCCGGGAACATCTTTAAATTAGATATTAATTCTAAAGTTTTTTCTTCTGCAAATCTGCAGAATGTATTCCGTGCCACTGCTGCTCATTGTTAAACTTGTCATCCGCACTAGTTGGACACGGAACGACGACAAGTTTAACACTAGTGCAGCACTGGCGTGGAATGCCTTCTGCAGATTTGCTGCAGTTTTTGGATGAAAAAATCCCAAAGGGTTAACGCTTTTTGTAAATATAAAACATGTACCACAAAATCAATTTTAAAAAATTGTTAAATAAATACAGCGACCTACAAAAAATTTGCTCTGTTTCTACATTTGGTTTTTTTTCTAAGTGTGTGTATTTTAAAAAGTTATTACTAAAGTTATTATTAAAAAGCCTTGAAAAATGCTCTAAGAATAGAGCAGGAAAAGGGGCGATTTTTCCCCGGGCGTATGTTTAGACAGAAAAGATGTGGACTAGTCTGAGATGGACATATGTGGATCATAGGAAATTTGCATTTGGTTCTGCGAGCTGCTAACTGAATAAAAATTTCTACCATAGAATAATGATTTGTTTATACATTGATCTAATCACACACTACTGTTGCATTTTTTTAGTTTGATGAAATCTCAATTGAAAAAATCATACTCACAGCAATCTTTGACAAGCGCAAAATCGCCACTTTTTCAAATTTATAGTTGTTTTTTACGCATACAAATATAGCTTTTTTATTGGAAAAGTGGCGATTTCGCTCTTGTCAAAGATTGCTGTGAGTGTAATTTTTTCAATTGACATTTCATCCGACTAAAAAAATGCAACAGTGCTATGTGATTAAATCAATGTATAAACAAAACATTATCATATGGTAGAAATTTTTATTCAGTGAACAGCTGGCCTAACCAAATGCAAATTTCTTATAGTCCACATAATGTCCATCTCAGACTAGTCCACATGTTTTCTGTCTAAACATACGCCCGGGAAAAAATCGCCTCTTTTTCCTGCTCTATTCTCATCTTTTATGTTTATAAAAAGCGTTAACCCTTTGGGATTTTTTTATTCAAAAACCGCTGCAAATCTGCAGAAGGTATTCCACGCCAGTGCTGCACTAGTGTTAAACTTGTCGTCGTTTTGTGTCCAACTTGTTCGGATGACAATTTTAACAAGGAGCAACACTGGCGCGGAATACCTTCTGCAGAGTTGCAGAAGAAAAAACTTCAAGGATTAATATCTAATTTAAAGATGTTCCCCTAGTCTAAGATGGACTAGTCTGAGATGGACATTATGTGGACTATAGGAAATTTGCATTTGGTTTGGCCAGCTGCTCACTGAATAAAAATTTCTACCATAGGATAATGATTTGTTTATACATTGATCTAATCACACAGCACTGTTGCATTTTTTTAGTTTGATGAAATGTCAATTGAAAAAATCATACTCACAGCAATCTTTGACAAGCGCGAAATCGCCACTTTTTCAATAAGAAGGCTATATTTGTATGCGTAAGAAACAACTATAAATTTGAAAAAGTGGCGATTTCGCGCTTGTCAAAGATTGCTGTGAGTATGATTTTTTCAATTGACATTTCATCAGACTAAAAAAATGCAACAGTGCTGTGTGATTAGATCAATGTATAAACAAATCATTATCCTATGGTAGAAATTTTTATTCAGTGAGCAGCTGGCCAAACCAAATGCAAATTTCCTATAGTCCACATAATGTCCATCTCAGACTAGTCCACATCTTTTCTGTCTAAACATACGCCCGGGGAAAAATCGCCCCTTTTTCCTGCTCTATTCTTAGAGCATTTTTCAAGGCTAGTCTACCACTTTTTTGAATTATAAATTAAAAAATAGCCTAATAAACTATAGTTTTAGCTGCGCAATGACATATGTTTATAATCATTCCGTTGCCGAGATATACTTTTTTTAACAGTTTTAATATTATCAATAGAATACATATTATTGATCAATAAAAAGTAGTTCCTAAGAATTATTGCGCAATTTTCTACGATTTCCAAAGAACCCATGTTTTTTTGATCAATCAGTAACGAGGGAGGAATACTGGTTTTAAGATATAAACGCTTGAAAAATAATATTATATTAATAATAAGGAAAAGAATATAACACTAAATTTACTAACGTTCTTTAATTGTAGTTTACGCGGTGACGTGGGGCTTAGTCTCCGTGTGATGCTCCCGCGCCACCGATAATTTATTTATAATAAAAAAAATAAGAAGAAGAAGAAGATGAATTTATATTACAAAATTTACAAATGTTGTTTAATTATAGTTAGTGCGGTGCAGTGGCGCTTCAGAAAAAGTGTACCTACGTTTTCTAAATATAGTTGGTGCGATGGCGTGCGCCAATGATTGCAATTATAATTTTTAAAATAAAAATAATAATAAGCAGAAGATGATGAACATGAATTACAAAATTTACCCACGTTTTCTAAGTATAGTCGGCGCGGTGCCGTGGGCTAAATTGCAGTGTGGCACCCCCGCACCACCGATGAGCGGAATTGTATTTTTTGAAATATAAATAATAATAAGAAGAAAAAGGTGATAAACATAAATTACAAAATTTACCAGGTGCTCTAGTTATAGTTGTCGCGGTGCCGTGAGGCTAAATCGCAGTGGGCGCTCTCGCGCCACCGATGATTGCAATTATTTTTTTGGAATAAAAAATTTAGAAGAAGAAGATTATGAACATAAATTACAAATTTTATCCAGATTCTCTGATTATAGTTGATGCGGTACCGCAGGGTTAAATCGCCGCGTGAAAGATGAAAGAATATTGATTTTAAGATAATGAGCGTTAGAATTATAATAATAAATAGAAGAAGATGAACATAAATTACAAAAAATTTCCCAACGTTCTCTAATTATAGTGTGCACGGTGCTGTGGGGCTAAACCGCCGCGTGGCGTTCCCGCGCCACCGATGCTTATTATTATTTTTTTAATAAAACTTTGAATTAATTTTGTCATCAGTAATGCAAGAATTAAAAAATGTACTTTGTTGTTTTCGCTGTTTTCCGCGCGGTTGAAGTAGATGGCGCTGGAACTGGTTCGGTTTCCGCCACCAATTAAAACCGAGCACCGTCTTCTGTTTTTTTTTGTGCGGTTTCTATGAGGGGCTGTTCGTTGTCTGCTCTGTGCAATCCTTATTGTTGCCAAAAGGCTGTTATTGTGCGGTTGGGAGTTTTTATTTGTCTATTTTTTCAATTTTTTATTTTGATCAATAAATCGATAACAAGGACCTAAATGAAAAAAGTGCTTCCTAAGAAAGTTGCGTAATTCTTTCTGCTTTCCAATGAGCCCATGTTTATTTTTGATCAATCAGTAACGAAGGAGGAATATCGATTTTAAGAATTGAGCGTTAGAATAATAATAATAATAAGAAGAAGAAGAAGAAGAAGAAGGTGATGAACATGAATTTTGAAATTTACCCAGTTTCTCTAACTATGGTTGGCGCGGCGCCGCGGGGCTAAATCGCCCCGTGGCGCTCCCGCGCCACCCATTTTTTTTGTTTTTTTTAATGTTTTTTTTTTTTTTTTTTTGTCATAAAGTCTTTCTTTTTTATTTTTTTTTATTTGTGGATCCGATTTTACCGTTTAAAAAATGGAAAAGCCCCTTACACGCGATTTAGTCGATTTTTTAAACAATAAGCAATTTTGAGCTATTATTGGCATTAAAACAAGTTAAAAATTGCAAATCACGACTGTTTTTATAATAATAAGCGGTTGAATTATATCTGGCTGACGCTAAAAATTAGAATGCAGACATGAGGGGACCAATTAAAATTGTGCGGTAATGACGTGTTTTTTTTTAAACAATCAAGAACTCAGAATTTTTTTGATTCTACCTTTTCACAAAATATACAAAAATTAACTAAATTTAGCCCTTAAAAAATTTGCATTTAGATTACAAATTAAGTAATTTCATAAAAAATTATTAAAATACAGTTTTTAATCTTTGGTATTAATCCGCTTTAGTAAAAAATTTTGAAAGTTTTTGTTGTTAAATAGTCGATTCAATACTGCAAATATCGTGGTCAGCTAGATTTTATTTCCCTATAGCTAGTTTTAAAAAATACATTGAATCATTTAATTTCGATCAGTTTACTAAATTTGACAGACACATGTAAGCAGCCTGGGGCGGGTCCACTAAACGCGTGCTGACTACGTGCTATCTTAGCACGTTGTTTAAAACTCTTGTTAATGTTTTAATTTCTGGGTTTTTTCTTGAAAAATCTAACAGAACTTTTTGTTTACTTGGCACAAACTGATATTTTATTAATTTTATACATATTTGTTGTATATACAAACTATTAAAGCAATAACCCCTAGTTACGGGTTAGCAAAACTCCAAACTACGGTTTAAGGCTTTATTAAATTTTATTTCAAACAAATATGCATAAAACTCTTTAATATTAATTATTCTATGAAAAAAAGAGTCCCATAAGTTTTCTCAAGAAAAAATCCAGAAATTAAAACATTAACAAGTGTTTTAAACAACGTGCTAAGATAGCACCTAGTCAGCACGCGTTTAGTGGACTCGCCCCTGTTGGCTTAGTGTGTTCTCTCCTTTTATTTACATCAAATATTTTTAACATGGGATTTTTTTTCCATATATTTAATTGTCAGGTTTTGATTTAGATTGTAGGTATTTTTTTGTTTCAAATGTATTGCATTTATGTTTTTTAACCACAATGTGTATTTTATCAAACATTGTATATTTATTCACAAATCTAATACATAACGTGTTATGTATTAGATTTGTGAATAAAATCATTCTATTCTATTCTATTCTATTTCATAAAGATCTTTGTAATTGTAAATTAATAAACGCATTAAATTTCTTTTTACTCTATTAATTAAAAAATACGTACATAACTGTGGATTTACGGAATTTAAAAATTTGTATTTTTTTAAATTCTGAACGCAATTTTATTAATATAGTTTTTCCGTGCTATTCATAAAACTTTCTATTTTGGACTATGGGTCCGTTTTTTTACGCAGACCGGTCTGCTAATGGTCGCAGACCGTTTTGATCATCGGAAAATGGACTGTGTCCATTTTAATCATCGGAAAGGTCCGTTTTGATCGTCGGAAAAGTGGACTGAGTCCGTTTTTTTGGATCCAGTCCACCCTCCCATGATCAAAATGGATTCAGTCCGAAGTGGACCGGGTCCAAAAGTTTTATGAATAGCAAGGTTTATTTAAAAATACAAAAGAAAACTATGCGTTTATTAATTTACAACTGTAAATTAAAATTACCAGTAATTTTAATGAAATAAGCCTCTGGTTGTGATACAATTTTATTATATAAAATGGTTGTTGTAAACCACTGGTTTTAATGGTTATCATGATTACACGACTTTCATTTTTTTGCCAGTGAATAGTAACAGCATATTACCGGCTGTGTCTTTCTTCAAAAGTTAATAAAACGCATATATTTCATTAAGAATGTCTTTGCAAATGTACATTAACATACGAAAATTTCAAAATCGAAAGGTGTTATTTTTTATCAACAGGCGTTTTTAAATTTTATGTTAAACAAAACGTAGCACATGCTTGTGTTCGCTTTGTTTATATATGTAGTCAATGGATACAAGAGAGAAAAGAGGCGCCCCTAAAGTTTTAAATGCTTATATCAAAAATATATAATACTATATTTTTGCTTATATTATGTTTTTGTCAAGTTAAGTTAAAAAAATGATCGGTTCTTTATGATTTTTTTTAAATAAACTAAAATACCTATATTAATTTTTATTAGTAACTCAGCTTTTATTTTAAAGAGGTGAAAAATCGACGTTCGATATCTTGTGTAAAAACTGGACTAAAGTTATAAGCCAACGTGGGCCAAGGCTAAAGCTTTAAACTGCTTGGTTTCACTCGCTTTAACCTCACATTACACACAGTAAAGACGAATTTCCAGCTTTTCTTTACGAATACGACTAATTATTTTTTGTTTTCTTCCGCTTTCATATTATTATGCAGAATTTTACGTAATTATTTTTAACGTTCGGTTTTCTAAAGATATAAATCAAGTTTTATTTATTCGAAGATTTTTTTGTCTAGCCTTAATAATGTTTTTCTAAAAGACCTAAACGTGGCCCATTTGTTTTTTTACGCATTTTGATATAGAAAAGAAGTCAGTAAATTGGTCCAAATGACAATTAAGAAATGTGTTCATAGGCACTAAACGGCGATTTTTTTACGTATTGGATTGCCAAGTGTTTTGCCAAGTCTGCCGCCAAACTACCCCGCCAAACCGCCGCCAAACTGCCGCCATTTAGGAACTAAGTAGTTAAAAAAGTGCCTAAAAAAAAATTATAATAAGACGTTTTTAACTAATCGATAAAAAGTTTATTTTTTAAATTTTAAATCTTTAATAAAAAATGTGCTATAACTATAAATATTGAATTTTATTTGACTTTTTTACTTGACTTTTTTTAAGGTTAAGTTTAATGCGTTATAGTAAGCCTAAACAAAGCCTAAGAAAACAACCTAAACCTTCTTTTCGCGCAGCTATTTGTTAAAGTTTAAGGTGTTATAATTTAGTTTTAAGGTTCTTCGCTTAGGAGCGCATAGGCTTAACCTCACTCATAGAATTTTTTCAATTTTTATCCGTAAGGCAGAGTAAGTCACGATTAATATAAAATAAATTGCTGGGATGCGACTCTAAATTCGAAACCAAAAACTACAAATCTAATAAAACGCAGTGGCGTTGAATTTAAAAGGAGGCAAGAGGTTATACCCTCAAAAACCCGGAAAGGTCGATTTAGGGGAAAGACCCCCTAAATCTTAGGTGGGCAGAGTGGCTGTGGGGTTTATACCAGTAAAATCCCGAAACTGCTAATACTCCTTAAAATTTGGGGGTATCCCGGCCACCCCTTCTTAAATTTGGGTGTCCCAGTTCTAAACTATCTAAAAATGGGTATTTGAAAGATACCACTTCCTAAAAATTTTGTTTTACCTCCCACTAAATTTAGGGATATTCATTTTCATAGATGAACACGGTCAAAAAGCCAGAGGGGGGGGGGGTGTTTACCCCGGGTAAATGACATTTCAAAATCTAGGAGGGGGGTCGACCCAGGGTGGAAGATTTTGAAACCTAGAGGGGGTCAGGTGGGGTCCAATTTCCGAAGCAAAATACTTTTAAACCATTAAAGGTTTAATAATAGTTTTTTTATAAGATAATACTACTTTTTATTGAATAAAAAGGGATATTTAGGTATAAAAAGAGTGTAAAAACATGAATTTGTGTAAAAATTCACGTTTTTGGAAGAAAATTTAGTATAAAAAAAGTACTTAAAATTTCCTCGAGAGGGGAGGGGGGGTCAGATTTCAAAATCTAGAGGGGGGTCAGGGGTAAAAAATTCAAAAATTTAGGGGGAGGGAAGGCCCCCCCTGGATTTTTTTCTAGGGGGGGGCCAAAATTTCGAGGCTAGGGTGGTGGACCCCACCCTGACCCCCTTGTTCATCTATGTTCATTTTAAAAAAATCAAGGAGGCTACTTACCTATAGTCATAGGTGGGCAGCGGGCTTATACCCATAAATGTTTTTTGGGGGGAAGAGGGGTCCACCCGCCATACATGGGCACGGGGGGTTAACCCTTCCCCCCCCCCAAATTCTGAGAAAGTGAGCTTAACCCCCCCACACACTCAGAAGTGGGGGGGGAGATAGGTGAACCCCCCAATTTCGGAAAAATGGAAAAAAAATTGTCTTTAAAATGACTTCTAACTGCCTCCAAACCTAAGTTTTTGAGATTAAAATGAATGTTTTAAACAGTAAAAAGCTCAAAAATGCTATAAGAAGTGCTTTTTGACTTAAAATTAGTGTTTTTTTACATAGTTTTTCTCTAAAATCGAAAGACGATATGGGTAAAATGCACTCCAGAAAAAAAAACGATATAAGTATTTTGCGTTTCTGAGATTTTAACCCCCTCTTAATTTGGGGTTAAACCCCCCCACTCGGGACCAACTTGCCCATGTATGCACAATGCACCCCCCCTCTCTAGAACCAAAATTTCGGAAACCCCCCTAAAAACATCCAGGGCCCCCTTCCCCCCAAAACTCGAGAGCGGTCCGGTCTGACCGCCCTCCCTAGCGAGGCTGACCCCCTTCCCTCCTCTCGACCAATTTAGAAGTATATTTTCTATTTACTGTCAAAAACACGTTTTTTTAGTTAAAAACAGTGTTTAAATACACTTTTTAGACCTAAATAGGCTGTTTTAGTATATAAAGTTCAATATTAGACCTAAAAACCCTAAATTATTGATTTAAAAAAACTTTGTTAAAAAATGGACCCCTCCCCTGACCCTCCCTAAATTTGAGATCTCGCACCCGGGGTCTACCCCCCTGAACAGCCAGGGGGGTCCAGACCTGTGCACTGCCCCCCAGGTTTAAACGAGGGGGGCAATTCCAAAACGGGGGGGGCACGAGGGGCAACTTTTTTGAAACGGGGGGGGCAATAAAACGGGGGGGCAAGCAGGGGGGAAAGAAAAAAAAGGAGAAAAAAAGAAGAAAAAAAGAAGGAAAAAAAGAAAAAAGGGACAAAAAAAGCGAAAATAAGGTAAAAATAGGTCTGAAATGGCTTAAAATACATTGAAATAGGCTAAAAACTGCAAAAAAATTGCGATGATGGCGTCATCATAGGTTGTTGTTGAATAACCTGAAACTTATCTTCCCTATGCAGATTATGCAAAGGGCAGGCGCTAAGACAAGCCAGGAGGGGTAAAGGTAGGAACACTCTAGCGGTAAAGGTTGCCAACATCATTATTCATGTTGGACGAAGAGTCTTAACCATAGAGGTGAAACATTTTCGCCCAGACCTGTGCACGGTCTGAAATTGCCCCCCCCCCCGTTTTATTGGAGGATTTGCCCCTCCCCGTTTTATTGCCCCCCCCCCGCCAAAAAATGAAAAAGTACCCTAAAAATATGACGCCATTTTTGACCTATGATCATGATGACGCCATCATCGCGAATTTTTTGCAGTTTTTAACATATTTCAATGTATTTTAAGCCATTTTAGACCTATTTTTACCTTATTTTTCGCTTTTTTTTTGTCCTTTTTTCCCTTTTCCCTTCTTTTTTTCTCTTTTTTTCTCCTTTTTTTTCTCTTTTTTCTTTCCCCCCTGCTTCCCCCACCGTTTTATTGCCCCCCCCCGTTTCAAAAGAGTTGCCCCCCGTGCCCCCCCCCCCCATTTTGGAATTGCCCACCTCCCTATAACCCCGGGGGGGGGGGGCAGTGCACACGTCTGTTCGCCCCTCCTGGCTTGTCATTATAGGTCAAAAATGGCGTCATAATTTTAGGGTACTTTTTTATTTTTTGGCGGGGGGGGGCATTTCCAGACCGTGCACAGGTCTAGGGGTCCAGAGACCCCCCTGAACCCCCCTAAAAAATTTTGGCCATCCACCCGGGGGTGGACCACTCCTAGCAGACCTGACCAAAAACATCTATGGATACCCCTCCTCCCAAATCCCGATTACAAGCGGCACCCCACCCACCCCCTAAAATTTGGGGGTACGGGGTACCCCGGACACCTCTTCCTTCAAATTGGGGGGGGTTCCAGTCTTTACTAAACAGCTAAAAATGGGGTATTTGAGGTATACCCCAAAAAATTTTTGGGACATTCCCTAAATTTTGTGGGTGGAGTATACTATACCTCCACCCAAAATACTGGAGGCTGACCATCTATGACTATAGTTGTATTTAGAATGATGGTAAGTAGTTATACATTAGGCCGTTCGCCAAAAGAGAAATCATTAAAAAGTTAAAATTGTTTAAGTACTTTGTAAATTTGGTTTTAGATAGTGACGAACCGCTGCTTAGTGGATCCGGTGCAATTATTCAAGAATGTTCGGAGGAGCTTTTGACGGAATGGGACGAAGTAATTTAATTAATTTTTAATAGGGATAATTTTAAAGAGGTATTTCTAAATTTTTTACAAAATTCTTACCTTACAAAGTACAAGTCCAAGCGCGAAAGTTCAACGATTGCGAATGCATTTTAACTGCAGACAAATAATGAGGATCAACAGTTGCGCCTACGCTCTTTCTTATGTGAGATGTAAGAGCTTGGAACTTTATGTGAGATTTAGGAAAAAAATGATTAGAACTATTATTAACGGGGACCTTTCGGCTCTTTTTATTTATTTATTTTAATTTTCAAACGAAACAAACAAGTATAATTATTTACGTTATCCAGCTAAAATTAATCGACCAAAAGCGTTTGTATTTTTTCTTCAGGTTTTAAAGCGCTGGAAGAAAGATCTGAACCAGAGGCCGAAAGAACTGCCCGTTCTGATAAGAAACGGCATTCCTGATCCTCTTAGAGGCGAGGTATATTCGTTTTTGTATCTTTTAATCACCTTGATTATGTGTAATTAGTTATATTGAAAAACAGCGTTATCTTTAAAAGGTTACATAAATCAATAAGTAATTTATGTAGGGTAACTGACTTAATTTCGGCCATCTTTTTTTATTTTTTTGAATAAGTTTTTTTTGGTTTTTTTAATCGACCAAAGCTTTGGTCTAAAAATTGAACGATAGCTATTTTTGTTATTCCATTGCAAAATTTTAACATTTTTGTTGCCCTTAAAGATCAGTGGAGGTTTAAAAAATTTTTTATAGTTGCCGAAATTAAGGCTAAACCTATTTAAACTTCGGCCACCTAGAAAAAACTGGCTATAACTGTTGCCAAAACGAACAATAAAAGTTTTTAAAGGTTGCAAATTTATCCTTAGGTATTGTTCTTGGTACAGATAACTTAATTTTTTCCCGTTTGCTAATTTTAATTGTTATTAGCAAGACTTCAAATAATTATGTCAAAACCTTAAAAAAAACTAGTTTTAATAAACTGTGTTTTTTGTTGATTTTTTGGCTTAAAAAACGTCAAAAAAGTCTAACGAGCAAAAAAAACTTTATAAATACGGTAGTACAATGAAATACCCTACTTTTATTAAAATTTATTTCTTTTTTATTACATTGTGTAAACATTGTGTTGAGTGTAAAGATTATAAAACAAGAATAAGTTCCCTGGAGCTCCGGCCTATTTTTGTACTAAACTCATAAATTATTTAAGAGTAAATGCCATAGATTCTGTTAAATCTTTTTTTGTAATCTAATTTTTATTAGTTTCACTTATTAGTCATAAAAATTGAAGATAGAGTGATTTTAATGACAATTCAAGCTTTCGCTCTTTTAAGAGGCGAGCGGAGCTCTGGAGTAATTTTTGCTTTCCAAAAATGATATTACTGGGTAGCAACCATTACATGGGTTGCTTGAAACTGTCGACCCCCCACCTCCTTTAATTTTGGGGTACTCTAGACAGCCTTTCCCTTTAAAAATTTGGAGGTTTCAGTACTAAAAATACTATTGGAGATACCCCTTATTGACTTTTCAGCTACCGTAGGCGGCCAAAAATTCTCGAATATACCCCAAAAAAATCCGGGATGTTGCCCACCTATGCATGAACAAGGCTGTCCGGAGAGGCAGGGCGGAACTTTTTACTAAAAATTCATTTAACAGTACTGAGGAGTATCAAACCATCACCTGGTTTTGATTCCTGTATTTTCCTACTCATTTTTTTGATAATTTGCATAACGAAGAAAACTAGTCAATGTTTTAAAATGATCTAAAATAAGTTAAAAACCGTTGGCATTAAAATATATGTTTAAATTAAACAGGAGAGACTTTGGGAATCGAAAAAATCTTTTTCTTGGGGTTAAGCGGAATTTTCGAGCTCTTCACCTGCACCTTTCAATGTAGAGAAATGAGCTATGATGTAAAAATTTTCCACCTGATGGTGTTTCATTTATTATGATTGTTTAGGTTTGGCAGCTAATGAGCGGTTGTGCTAAAGACCCTGACATGATGGATACATATCGTTTAGTTTTGGGCAAGGTAGTTTTATAATTTTATAATTGTGCAGATGTAGAAGTTAACAATAAAATTTACTTTGTAATTTTAGCTTAAAATTTTGAAAAAGTTTTTGTTTTAGTTATATAAAAACTTTAACTGTAGCTAAGTTTACACATATCCGTTTTTATGTATTACATTATTTACTACATTTAGGTTTGGCTGTAATTTATTCTTTTCTAGTTTTAAGCTAATCTTGGTGCAGTTGTGGTTATGCATTCTTCTCTTTGGTACTGTCGATTTTGTGCACCCGATAAGACCACCAAGGGTTCTAGGTGGTGTGGTAGTGGCATAAGAATTAGAATACTTTATTGTTATCTTTCTAAGATAAACAAGCTGTAAGTAAACCTCACGTGCTCGCTTAAAAGCGGCGTGTTGAGATTTATTGCGCTGTGACCGTCCCTCGCCCCAGAATTTTTTTTAATACAATTCAAAAAATTGTTATTCTTGCCGTTTGGCTGTTACTGAGCGGTTAAGAGATTTGTTTATAAGAGCGCGTTTACTTCGGAGTATTGACACACGAACGGTTCCCACGTTATATTAACCGTAAGTTCGCTGTTGACTGGTAAAAGTAAAGTTCCGGCTTTTGTCCACGCTGTTCGGATAAAAATTTCCTTTGAAGTTGACCCCAAAAAAAAGATATTTTGGAAAAAGTTATTTTTAAATCCTAGCAAAAAGACAATATTGTTGTTTAAAATATTTATACCTTTAGATTAAAAAGAAATATGTTGGTATGCTAAAAATTAAAAATTTATTAATTTTTATTCATTTTGATAGAAAGAAATAACCTAGAAAGTGTGTTTTTTGTTCCACATTAAGTTTTTGATTAAAATTTTGCAAGAATATTCTCAAATATGCTATTTTTTGCTTAAAAAATCTGCAGCTAGCTTTCGTAGGCAACAATTTCTAACAAGATTAAAATTTTTTGCAATGGATGATGCAATTTTACGTGCATTTCTGTGTGAAAAGTCGCTGTGCAATAAAAATAATAATGAGTGCACAAAAAATCCCGTGTGGGTGGGTCTTCGCCTATTCATCTGGGTCGGTTCTTTTTAACTGCAAACGTTATTTGTTTTTTATTAGACCGGGTTTGAAAGTAAACATGGCATGTGATTTTAATAGTTGTTTTCTAATTCTCAGCAATATTTGCATAGGATTTTCTTTAAAATTAAAAGCCAAAGCGAAAATAAAGATATTTTGACAAATATACAAGGTGTGTTTTTCCAAATGTATCTTTAGCCGCATTTGCTGTGACGTTCATAAATACGAAACCCAATAAAGCGAAATTTTGACAGAAAGAATTCAAAACAAGTTTTCTTAAAACCTGTAATCCCCAGTTTTAGTACTAAATCGACTGAAGTTCTACGTTGCACCATCTCTCGCTGACCTTAAATCGCTAAACTCGCATTTTTATATCTATGGCTTTGTATTTTTGAAACATTAACGCAACGGGTGTTGTTAGGAACGCACCCAATTCTCGTTCGGCTTTCACTTCGTACTCCTCGATGGACGTAGTGCAGCGGCAGGAACAGTATCGCACAAGGGCGCAGGCCTCGCAGTCGCCCGCGCTGCGACCGCACACAACGTAGTATTGATTTTCACGGAAGCGGTAGCCTAAGATTGCGTGGGCGTCGCTGCGTTGCGCATTATGCTCGATTGGACTATGGTTTTCTGCTGCGGAAAACAAGTGGGTTTTTTAGTAAGAAATAATTTTTCGCAACTGTAACGCTTTATTTTCATCACTTTAGAAGTTATTGTCAAACAATTTTACCCTCTTTCAACTCACGGAATAACTGGATTAAGATATAAAGTTTTACAGTCGAATACTAAGGCTAAAGTCTTTCAGGCTGAAATTGAGGGCGTAACCGCTCAATTTATTTTTAGTTATTATCCTATGGGTAGTGCATTTAATTTCGGCATTTTTTTGTATTTTCGATGTAACTTTTCACTGTATGGCCCGATTTTTATGTTTGACAGCTCATTTTGAAGCTTTCACGATACTGCGTTGCGTCACAAAAGTTTCACTGTACGAAAATAGTTTTTTTACTTAATTAAATCAGTTTTTAAAAAAATGAAAAATTGCCGAAATTAAATGTGTGCATTGAATTTCGTCACTTTACAAACAATCGATTGTTTATCAGTCAAAAAATCATCATTTTCAAAAATTTAAAAGCATATCATTATCTCCAGACATTTTTCTTTAATTTAAGCTTCTACTTGTTGTTTAACGTGTAACTGGCAAAAAGTTACAGTTAAAACACCAAATGGTATCAAAATGAACAAAATTTAGGAAAAAAAGTGCATTTAATTTCGGCACTTTTCAAAAGGACCCTTTTAATCGAGTTTAAGTGTAGTGCTATGACCCCTACATATTTCAACGTTGTCTTTTAACTATTTACAACTACAATTTAACACCCGATCACTTAATTCAACCCGTTTTTACCTACAGCAATATGTGTGCCGAAATTACACGATTTTATTTAATAACGATTGCTCACCACAGACGCAACGTAGAACCACGGGGACTAAAAATTCTGAAAATAGACTAAATTTTACCAGGACAGTTTAATTTTTAAACCAATTTATTGCGTAATCATGATATGCCCATGTTCTAAAAACGAGTAACAATTTTATTTTTTATAAATCACACAATTTCACATGAAAATATCACAACATAACAAATAAAAAGCTCACGACTCTCATCTACATATAATTAGCTCTCATTTGAGCTATCAAACGTCATATTCCGTTCAGGATTACCAAAGATATAGTCCAAAAGCAAAAATGCCCATTGGGAAAAATGCCGAAATTAAATGCACTACCCTATAGTCCAAAATCAAAAATGGTTAATTTGGAAAAGCGCCGAAATTAAATGCACTACCCTACTTTTAGCAATAATATTTTTTGCAAAGGGTTCTGTTCCACAAAGGTAAGTCGAAGTCCACAAAGGAAGTATAGATAGACTGGAACCAATTAATAATCAGATGAATACAATCTACTTTAGTAGTTACTTATCTAAAATAATCATAATATACCTTTTTCTTAAATCCTTTAACAAGAATGTCCTTAATCATATTTTGCTGCACTGGCCCCTATTAGTAGTGAGTGCTAATATTGTGCAAGATAATATGAACAGCAATTTCCATTTTATATGGGAAGATTGGGATATCTTTACAAAAAAACAAACAAAGATCAATTTACTTTTTTTTATTTTTCACAGACAATGTCCAATCATTTATATAGCAGTGTTTGAAAGCTCTGAAACAGTTGAACTTTTGATCTTAAAACTGTGTAGGCACCTTTGACAAAATATAACAAAAAAGGACAAAAGAACATCTACGACAATCCTTTATGGAGAATCACGACGGGCTAATTCAATGTACACAAAGGTCCCGAGAAGAATTGAAAATAATTTGCATAAGACCAGAAAAAATGAGGAAGAAAAAAGTATTTACAACCAAATGTTTTTTTTAAAATAATTGTTTTATGTTTAATTGTTATTTTTGTGTATTATGATCTTTTTTTTTGTTAACCAAAGTTATATACAAATAATTTTTAAATCTTCTCAAGACCTTTGTATACATTGAATTAACTGTCGTGATTCTCCATAAGTTTACAAATAAAACAATGTCAGTCGTAAAAGTTGATAAGTTACTCTCTGTTTTTTTAGCGATACTTGAAAAAAGTTGACAAAAAATTTTTTGTCTTATAACTATTGAACGCGCCGGATCAATATGCAAAAATCTCGCGTTAAGGTCCTTGTAGTCTTGGCTACCTCCTGAAAAAAAATTTTTTCAAAAATTTTGGGGGGTTAGCCCCAAAATTGTCGAAATTTACGGTGGATTTTTTTCGGCCAAATTTCTAATTTTTTACCATATGGGCTTTACGTCTGAAAATTTTTTGGCAGATTGCCCATACTTTTCTGAACTCAAAAATATATAATTTGTTTGAGGTAACCTACCGGGGTCGGGTAGCCCGAGAGGTTAATTGGGGTCAATTTCACGATTTTTGCTAAAAATCTTATGCATATTTTGGCATCATGCTCAAAAACTGTTAGAGCCACAGGCCTGAGACCGGGGGGATTTATGCGGAAATATAAGTCCGACATTTTGGTGATAGTCTCAAAAAAATCTTGATGCCCTAAGGCACTGCAATGGCTGACCCCCCAAAAAAAACTTTTGACACAGCCCCTCTACATAGGCGAGTAATATATCGTTTTAAAGCTCTCGGCGTGCTGATTTTAAAAATATAAACAAATTTGCTTTAAATGGTCGGGTAACCAAAATAAAGACCCCTTTGTATCCCCAAAATTAGTAAGGGGTGATTTTTTTTGTTTTTATTATTTATAAGCCGTGTTTATATTTGTTTGAAAGCTCTATGCGTGCTGATTTCAAAATATTAATTTTAGACTAAAATTTTTATGGTTACCCGGTTACATACCCCCAAATACCCCCAATTTTGAAAAATGGTAATTTTGTCATTTTTCATTTTAAGTGAAATGTTTATACTCATATGAAAGCTCTCGACGCACTGATTTCAAAAATAAATGGTTTTTTAATTTTCTTCAGTGGTTACTCATTTTTGCACCCATCAATGTACCCCCTAAAATTCTTAAGAGGTGATTTTATTAGAATACCCTCATGTTTTTATACTTATATAAAAAGCTCTCGACACGCTGATGTCAAAAAAAATTATTTTCAACTCGATTTAACTCAATGGTTACCATTTTTACAACCAAAATGAAAAAATTTTAGGGGGTCTTTTTTTATTTATTTATTATAATACCCTCATGTTTATACTCATATAAAAGCTTTCGACACGCTTATCCCAAAAATATAAATTTCAACTCGATTCACCCAATGGTTACCATTTTTACAACCCATAATGTACCCCCTAAAATTTTTGGGGGTACATTATGGGTTGTAAAAATAGTAACCATTGGGTGAATCAAGTTGAAATTTATATTTTTGGGATAAGCGTGTCTAAAGCTTTGATATGAGTATAAACATGAAGGTATTATAATAAATATATAAAAAAGACCCACTAAAATTTTTTGGGGGTACATTATGGGTTGTAAAAATGGTAACAATTGGGTGAATCGAGTTGAAATATATATTTTTGGAATAAGCCTGTGAAAAGCTTTGATAATATTATAAACATGAGGGTATTATAATAAATATATAAAAAAGACCCTCTAAAAAATTTTTGGGGGTACATTTTGGTTGTAAAAATGGTAACCATTGGGTAAATCGAGTTGAAAATAATTTTTTTGACATCAGCGTGTCGAGAGCTTCGATATATTACTCGCCTATGTAGAGGGGATGTGTCAAAAGTTTTTTAGGGGTCAGCCATTGCAGTGCCTTAGGGCATCAAGATTTTTTTGAGACTATCACCAAAATGTCGGACTTAAATTTCCGCATAAATCCCCCACGGTCTCAGGCCTTTGGCTCTAACAGTTTTTGAGCATGATGCCAAAATATGCATAAGAATACAAAGATACAAAGATTACAAAGATTTTTAGCAAAAATCGTGAAATTGACCCCCCTTTAACCTCTCGGGGTACCCGACCCAGGTAGGTTACCCCTAACAAATTATATATTTTTGAGCTCAGAAAAGTGTGGGCAATCTGCCAAAAAAATTTTCAGACGTAAAGCCCCATATGGTAAAAAGTTAGAAATTTGGCCGAAAAAAATCGACCGTAAATTTTGGCAATTTTGGGGCTAACCCCCCAAAATTTTTGAAAAAATTTTTTTTCAGAAGGTAGCCAAAAGTACAAGGACCTTAACGCGAGATATTTGCATATTGATCGCAGCGCGTTCAAAAGTTATAAGACCGCAAACAAAAAATTTTTGTCAACTTTTTTCCAGTATCGCTAAAAAAAAACAGAGAATAGCTTTGTTACTTTTTACATCTTTTTTTAAAAAGTGGAATCACAAAAGTAGCTTTACAGTTAATTGGAATATTTTCAGTATAAAAAAATTTCTTAAACTGTTTTGATAGTGATTCAGCTAAACGTGGTTTTTATAGCCGTTTAAGAAATTTCGCAGGAAAGCGTCGTATACTTTTTACCAATATCACTATAGAAAATCTTTTTTGACACTTTTTTGTACATTCCAATTTCGGTCGTAATTCTCCATAAAAACAATTGGTAACTGGGGCATACATGGGCACGGGAGGGGGGGTTGGGGGGGAGTTAACCCCCCAAATTCTGAGAAGGGGAGTTTAACCCCCTCCCCCCTCCACTCAGAAGTGGGGGAAAAAGGTTAATCCCACCAATTTTTTAAAAATGAAGAAAAAAATGTCTTAAAAATCACTTCCAACTGCTTTAAAACTTAAATTTTGATGTCAAAATGAATGTTTTAAACAGTAAAAAGATCAAAAAAGCAATAAAAAGGGCTTTTTGACCTAAAAAAAGCGTTTTTTACTTGTTTTTTCTTTAAAATCAAAAAACGAAATGGGTAAAATGCACTCCAGAAAAAAACGATATGGGTATTTTGCGTTTCTCGGATTTTAACCCCCCCCCCCCCCCTAATTTGGGGTTTAACCCCTTCCCTCACTTCGGAACAACTTGCTCATGTATGAACTGGGGTGAAACCTTTTTTATTAAGATCTTAGTTTAGATCAAGTTTATTTACAATGTAAGTGGCGGTTTTCGAATTTTGATAAATTAAACAAAATGTAAATAAGTTCGTAATTAAAAAAATAAGGGGTTGATAAATTTTTCGCGCTAAACTAAAGTTGCAATTTATTATCTTATTGAATTTGTAGCTTGATTTTAGGTTTGATCCTAGGTTTCTTAAGATAAAGATTTTAGTTTTAACTGGGTTTTCCAAATTGGCTCTAAAATTGCTATAGGCTTCCAAATTTTCTTGACTTAAAAGATCCCAAATCACCAACTGAGCATTGAGTTTGAGATTATACTACGCCCATACAATAATTTTCTCTTGTTTTAAATAAAATAGTTTTTATATTTATTAGAATTTTTTTAATTTTAGTATGCATAGCTTTACTTAGCTTGATAAGTTTATAAAAACATACTATATTATACATCAATACTTAGGGCTTTTTTACACTGTAATGTCAAATGCTTATGATAAGTGCTGATTCTGCTAAGTGCTAAGTGTTAAGTGCTGGAGTGCTAACTTTTAAAAAAATTGAACTAAAATAACTAAAATCAATTTCAAAGCTATAGCTTTTAAATTGATTATAATTCTGTAGCGATGTTTTTACCCTCAAATATTATGCTCCGGAATTACGAATATTTAGATTAAATTTATGGTATTTTTGTCTTAGTTTTAGATATATTTTTAAAATTTAATTAAGTGTTAAAACATGTACGGAAAACGTTCAGTTTAAGTTCAGTTTTTTAAAGATTATGACATTGCTTTTTAATTGTTCAAGAAATTAGAATAAAACTACGTCTGACCCTAAAGCTTCTTTGAACATAACTACATGTACTTATAACGTTCATCCTCAATAGATTTGATCACAAGTTGAAAAAATGCGGATTTGGCATTAGCAAAGACAATATAGCCAAAGCGAAAAATCGCTTTGTAAATATCAAGATTAAAAACCGAAAGGCATTCCATCTAGTTTTATTAGCAAATCACGCCGTATCAAATGGAGTTTTATCGAAAATGAAATGTCGTTAGCAATTCACTTTTACGTTATTTCGTCCTGCCTAGCTGAAAGGTGTGATTTTATGATTATTTTTGGGCATTTTGTGCATTTTAGTATGTTTTATGAAAATATAATTCTGTCTTTAAAAAGGTTTTATGCAATTGTATGGTGTCGTACATTAAAAAGATAACGTAATTAATGTCAATGTAATTTTAATCTAAGTAATTAAATTAAAGGTTAGCTTTAACGCAAGCATCCACGCAAAACACTTATTTGTGATAAAAATTTTTATTTGCTATTGCAGATATTCGATTACTATTTCTGTAAAATAAAAACTATTCGATAGATTAAAAAAATGGTTTATTACATTGTTTGCGATATAAATTTTTAGCCTAAAAGTGAATAAATTTTAAGGAAAAACTGTAATAAAACCTACATTTTTGATGTTTAAAATATATTTTTTTAGTTTTACGATAACGAAACGAATTTTAATGAGAAAAATATTAAATATATATAATATTATCAGGCAAATTCGAAATTTATAATCATATAAGACGAATCTATACAATTTAAACAAACCCAAGGTGGCAACGTGTGGTTCGTTCATTTACTATAATCTAATAAATAGATCAATTTTCTCGCAGGATGGAATAACTGTATGGCGTTTTGTAAATGAAAATTTCCCCAAGCAATTTATACGTTTATTATTATTATTAAGAAATTAATAATGAATAAGAATATACAAATTTACAAAAAGTAGGTGAGAATTTATAAAAATATAATATGGCATCCCTGTGAGGTTGTGGATACGCAATTTTTCAGCAAAGAGTTTTCCAAAAAAATCTGTGCCGATAAATCATTATCATTAGAAGCAATCTCGCTGCTGTGATATTGCAAAATACTTAGTTTTTTTTGTCTCCGTTTTAAGTGTCAAAATAGGTTTTTTCTCGATTAAAGATGAAAGATTAGGCGATTTTTTTTCTCATTACTTTTTAAAGTTGTTTAGTTTTTTCTCTCAAATCATGCTGATGTTTGTCTTTTCTTAATAAACAAAAGAATTCCTAGAAAATGAATATATCTGAAACTAAAGACTCACAAAATACGTAAACGTGTAATTGCATTGCACAATTTTTGTTTAAAAAAATTAGAATAGTCTGATTTACTGATTTAATAGAAACAAGAACTTTTTTTGTGTTACTGTGTCAGTAAAGCATACATCACTTTTGATATTGTGACGTCAAATAGCGTATATATGTTTCGGTTTAATAAACGTTGCATTTTACTAAGCATTGTGTTTCAATCATAGTTGGGCAGCCTCCAGGATTTGGGGGAGGGGGAATACTCGACCCCCGAAATTTGGGGGAGGGGTGTTCCAAAAATTTTTTTAGGAGGTATACCTCAAATACCCCATTTTTAGCGTTTGTAGTAATGGGACCCCCCAAATTTTAAGAGAGGGGTGTCGGCTATAATCGGGATTTTTGGAGGGGGTATAACTCTCCTTGCCCACCTATAGTATCGATCTATTTTTAGGGGTAAAAATCTGTCATAATAACAAGTATATTCCATTTGTTCATTGTCAACTTCGCTCTTATTGTATAACACTAATTACGGCACGCCTTATTTTTGTGTAAAATAATCGAAATACGGGTAATTAGACCATAAAACGGTCAAATTAGGTCACACAAGAAAAGATTTAATTTATAGTAGAAACTGTTTGTTTTTTGTAGCGATAGCTGTAGCGATATATAATATGTTGAATTTATGAAATCTTTATAACAAAATATAATAATAATATATTATTATATTATATTATATTATATTATATTATATATTATATTATATTATATTATATATTATATAATATATTATATATATATAATATTATATTATATTATATTATATTATATTATATTATATTAAAAAATATTATATTATATTATATTATATTATATTATATTATATTATATTATATTATACTATATAATATTAATATTATAATATTATATAATATTATATTATATAATATTATATTATGTTATATTATATTATATTATGTTATATTATATTATATTATATTATATTATATTAAAAAAAAAAAAAAAAAAAAAAAAATAGTATAGTATATATTATAGCGTGGTGTAAGAGCTTGTGTAGATCCAAGCTCATTGTATTTGTATATATATATATATATATATATATATATATATATATATCTATATATATATATATATATATATATATATATAATTTATATTTCTATATTTATATATATATTTCCAACAAGGTGAAAACTTTAAAACTTCTGAAAACAAATCAATAGCCAAAAATTAAGGTCACTTTTTTCGATTAAATATTTCATGAACCACCAATATTTGTTTTTAATCGCTTAAAAGTGGTTCCGTGTACTTATTCAATGCCTATTCAAGCTAAGTTGACGATGTCAATATCGTTTTTAATCAAAAACAATGCCGATACATGCTTTTACTAACAGATTTTAATTTGCTAAAAGTTTTCAACTACCGAATTGAGATATTTTTCAGCGGTCTTAAACTGAACAAAAGGACGATGGCAATTTGTTCTAATTTGATAGATTAAACTTTGCTGACAATTGATGCCGCATTACTGTTCAATATCGACGCGAGAAAAAAGCCAAAACATGTAAATTAGAGCATTTTTAAAATTTCAACACCAGACGACTTTTAAAGTAAGTCTTTAAGTTTTTGCTTAGCTTATATAATGCAAAAAAATTCGTAAAAAATCACACGAGGTATTATTATTATACTACTACAAAAGAGCTTTTAGCTTAAAGAACTTGAAGCTGGAAGTCAGGAACTTGAAGCTGAAACGTTGTCATCACTGAAGTCTAACCTTAGCAAAACCGTTTTCTTTTTAATATTTTTATGCTTCAAATTAACAGTTTTTCATTCTTCAAAGGAGTAGTTTAAAAAAATTCACTTAATTTTTTTTAGTTTATTTTTCAAAACTGATTTGTCCGTCTGTCGTTGCGATTGGTTTCAGATGGATTCTTTTTGTTTGCTGTACACTATGCAGTTTTTCTGAAAATCTAAATGATTAAGCTTTTGTTAAGAGAGACTTAGCTTTTGGCTAAAGTTTTTACTCCGGCTTTGTTGCAACGTTGTTTATGTTCTTCTAGGTGATCAAAGTAGGAGTATTAAAAAATTTAATCGCCCATGAATCGTTTTCGTCCGGTAAAATTTGTATTTATCGTAAAACACTTGTGCTTATCTTCTAAGCTGTGTCTTGTCTGTCGACCAAACAGTAAGAACTGTTGCAGGTGTAGTTTTAGAATTTTAAAGTATTCGAAGGCTTGATTCTTTTTTAACTTTTTGTAGCCCTAAAAAATTTGAAGAATCAAAATTTTCAAAATCCAAATATAGCGTTGTTCAAACTAAAGTATTATATATCTCTCAATAAAAATTGATAAAAAATTATAAAATATATGTAGGATGCTTAAAAAAAACCAAGCTAAAAAGTTTTTACTTAGTGTATTGAGTAAATTTAAACCTTTATTTGACAGTTTCATAAAGGACTAAAGTTAAAATCTTTCAGGCTGAAATTCAGGACGTAACCGCTCGTCGTCAGGAAGAAATAAACAATGAACGTTTGAGAATAAAAATAACAAAAAAAAGTTTTCAGGGATGATGTAACCAATTATTATTATTAAGTTGTGTTAGGTGTTTTTCTCCACGTGAGATTTTCTCCAAGAACGAGTGATTACTTTACCACCTAGTCATTTTCACCCTGATAAAATTCATCTTTTTTAAAGACCCATTAGAGTTTTGCAACTCTTTTTCATGTTAACTTGTTTTTTAGCATCATATATATTTTTGTAATATTCTGTTTACGTTATATATAGTTCACACGAAATTCCCTTCTGCCAAAAACTTTAAATTTGTACAGAAAACAATTTAGATAAATGTGCTGTAATTTGAAGGATTGTTTTAGAAAAACTATATAGTAAATAAAATAACGTAATTTTATTCACGAATTTAAAAAAGTGGAACGCAATGTTAATAAAAAATATCTGATTCTGGTGAACTTAAAAAATAAACTCACATAATCAAATAGGTCTACGCATATGATTATTTTCAAAAATAAATTTGAAAAAAACAGAAAAGCAACCAGGGGCCTATTTCATAAAGATTTCTGTAATTGTAAATTAATAAACGCATTTAATTTCTTCTTATTTTATTAATTAAAAAATACGTACGTAACTGTGGAATTTACGGAATTTACAGACATGTAATTTTTTAAATTCTAAACGCAATTTTATTAATATATGTTTTAATTAAAAAATACAAAAGAAAAATATGCGTTTATTAATTTACAGCTGTAAATTAATTGCAAGCAATTTTTATGAAATAGGCCCCAGGCTATAGTGTTATTATAGGCAATGAAAAGCATTTATGTAGTGTTGTCTGTAAATTTGAAGTATTTGCTTCGTTTTGTAGCCTAAATTTAAAATAATTATTACATTAACTGTATGGTTTTATCAAAAATAAGAAAAAAAAACTTGGAATAACCCGAATATAGAAAAGTAAATTTTATAAATTTTATATATTTCATATTTTTTAAAATGATTTTATAATTCCAACATTCTAACCATATAAAAATAATCACTGTTGAAAATGTCTAGTTCGCTTTTAAAAGATTACTTCTAAAAAAACTAAAAAGATTGTACTGATTACTGAATAAAAATGTAGGGTCGTGTGAATAAAAAAACCGACAACCACGTCAGTTCAGTTGACAATGATGGTTGCTTTGCTATAAATCCAGTCCATAAAAATTCGTATTTTTTGCTGCAAGAGCAGTAATCTATGATTTTGCGTTTGCTGCGCGCGCTTTGCTGAGAAAGAAAGATTGATTTTATAGCGCATCAAAAAATGCAACTTCGCGTAATAAGGTAGTTTAAATGAACAGTACTGAACATTTTTTCATTTGGTTTTGTTTATAAAGTATTTATTTTAAATAATTTTTTTAGATAACAAATCACACTAAAGAAACATGGAAACTGCCAATTCTACCTCGTTGAAAATTCTGGCTCAGCCAGACGCGCTTACAGTATATTTTATTGTCTGCGGCATTCTTACAGTGTCGATGAATTGCGTAGTTTTGTACATAGCTTTCCGCTACGTTGACATTCGTTCCAGACTTAATCAGGTTTTCACGGCATTTATAAGTGCAGACAAATCTGGAAAATTTTTAAAATAGATTTAAATCATGTTTTGTGGTGCCTCTGCCAAAAATATCTAAGAAAAAACATGTGTAATTAAATACTTGCTCACGCAAATTTAGTGTGCCGATTGGAAAACGCCTAGAATGATCTAATTACATGTGTGGCCTATTAGCCCATTTTCGTGACTGCCTTTTCCCCGATTACAACCGTGAAATGCTTTAACCATTTAAATCTGCTCGTTCACTGGGGCACTAATCACGCACAAAAATTTTGTATGACCTAAGTATTACCTAGGTCATGCGTAAAGCTTGCCGCGAAGCTTATGTATCACAATGATCAGACGTAGATACCACCACCATGAAACGAAAGGTTAACGGTGGTAATACAAAGGTTTCACCGTTGTAACGGGAGAAAAGACAATCACGGGAACAGATTAAGTCGCGGAATCATCCTAATTTGGGGAAGGTTATTATTAGAATACAAATTACGTCCCAATTGACTAATTTCCGTGATCCCATTTTCACAGGCTACCACGGTGAAACATTCGTCACACATCGTGAACACGGTGGTTTGTAAACTTTACCGAGGTTACCATTCCGTAATACCATGGTCTGGTCAGTCATACCGTGGGTTTTTTTTCTTTTCAGGATTTGTATTTAAATATAAATAATTGCTACCGTGCAGTTAAACGCAACAAGTTTTAACCATTTTAGTTTGCTTATCGAGCTTATCGCTTACTGAGCTCTGCCCGCAGAAAAAACGTCGCTTAATTTTTATGGTAAGTGTGCTGTGCGTGTTCAGCAATAACTATTCTCCATTTTTAAGTTGTCCCATTTACGATTGTGTTTGATATATTGTAGTTATTTTTTTCTGTTATTTATTTATCCTTATCATCATTATAGAGATAAAACCAAATTAATTATTAAAGTCAAAACATGAAATACAAAAAAATAAGAAGAAACGCTAAAACTTCTGATTTTGCTGCAGGATTGTCAGTTCATGAATTTCTTTGATAAATAATTTTTGAATAAATGAATTTCATAATAATTTTCAAATGTGCAGCCGTTTAGCACTATGCGCGAAAGCTAATCACACTAGATTGTAAAACTAATAAATTTTATTTTTTTACTCGTTTTCATGAACGTCCGAATAGAAATACAATAAATTCGAATGTAGTAAAGGTTTCAAAAAAAAGTAAATGATAGAATGAATAAAAAAGTCAAAAGGCGAAAATGTAATGACTCTGCTTTAATAATACTCACATTGGTTTTTGGCGTAATTTTTTGTTTAAAATGTTTTATTAATATTTCTATATAACAATATAAAAATGACAAATTATTAATAGGGTTATTTTATCGATTTTTTGACAATGAAATAAAAAAGTCTATAATTGGGAGGAGATATACGTTTTATTAATTGATTTATGAATTATTTAATCGATTGTATGCTTTATTTAATTTTTTGAATAAACTTTGGTTTTTCAGTATGTTTTTTGTTTCAAAATTGTTTCCCCAAAAAAATTTCTAGTTTTTTCGGTGTGCGTTTTATCCTGCATCCCTGTACTAGCATTAAATACAAATTCTTCTCAATACCTTCCAGTACAAAAAAATTATTGTTGCATTCCTTCCTCAAAAATTTTCGGTTAGCTGCCAAACCAGATAATTTGATTTTACCTAAAAAAAACGGATTCACCTTCTCCGCCGCCGTAATTTCGGATAAAATGTCACTCTTTAACAAATTTTTAATATTCAGTTTATTTATTTTGCTGCAAGAGTCTCTAGGTGAAAAATTTCACCGAAAATTGTTTTTATTTCCTATATTCCCATAATATGATCAAAAAACTAAATTTTAGTGAATTTTATTTCAGAGGATTTGTATCCATCAATCATCATAATAAATATTTAGAATAGAATGGGTTATTTTTTACCATTTCTGTAATATGTATAGAAAGTTGCTAGCTATATATTATATTCTGTTTGTAACTTCAAAAAGGTAAAAAGTAATATTTTATCACAAGTAGTAGTATTATCATAAAGATATTCCTTTCGTTTCGCAAATCTTGACCGCTTCCCCGCTTACTCAGAATTTCCGTCCAGCTTTATAAATGTCCATGGCCCAAAGGTGTTCGTGATCAGTATGACCAGCTCGGACTTGTTGTTCGGCGTTAGTTTCATGTTAACTCGTCCTCTGATCGAGTTCTACCCTTTGGAGATGTGCGGACCCTATTACGTCATCGTGTGGGCGTGCCAGGTGCAGAGTTGTAAACTGGTCTAGATTTAGATAACCCGGACCGGTCCGGCTCGGGCCACATTTTTTTGTTTGGACCCCAGTTTGCGGGCCGCATTTTCCCCTTCGTTTAGTTATTTGTTTTTCTAAAAATGTCGGCCCGCTGGTATGCAAGTCTTAAAAATCTCGGCGGGTGACGGAAAAAAAGCACCCGTGGCAAAGGTGGAAAAAAAGCACCCGGTGTTAAGGCAGAAAAAAAGCACCCGTGCTCGGGGCGGAAAAAAAGCACCCGCCCTTAACCCGGAAAAAAAGCACCCGAAGGGAGCCTATGACAAATATCGCGTAGCGACGTTTATTTACTACGTTATCAGTATTATAAAACTTAACTTAAACATTTCGTAGCGTTTAGTGGTTATTTATATTTAGTCAATGTAAGATTTTTATTTGGTTGATAAACACAAGATTGAATTAACAAGTAGGGTAACTGACTTAATTTCGACCACGCCTTAATTTCGGCCACCAATTTAGGGTGTTAGAAAATCGGCTTATTTTTAAAAGACAAAAGAACTAGCACAAAAGTAACTGGATGAATGTTGAATAAAGTGTTTTTGCAAAAGCTTTTTATTTGTGTTATTCTGCATTATCAACATTTTCACACAAAAAGTGATTTTTTGTGATTTTCTGGATTTTTGCTTTGTGTTTAAACTGCATCAAATTTAGAACGAAGCACTTTATAACTTTAAAATAATTTCTATTTAAAGCTCAAAACTGTAAATTTTCATGTGTGATATTTTCTTTAAAATCACTTTGAAATGCGTTTAACTAACTGCGCATTTTAGGATTCCGTTAATTTCGGCCACCTTAAAATTTACGTGAAAGAACCTGTTTAACACGATTTGCACCATCATATGTACGGGTGGAGTTACATAACACATAATTTACCATGTTGTATTATATTATGAACATACTGGAAGGAATTTTCTAAAAATAATATTAAAACAATAAAAAAGTTAGGTTATTTTCTTGGCGGAGGGATGCAGCCAGTAAAAATAAATGTCAATGGAGTTTCCCCCAACCAAGTACCAAACCCACCAGTTACCACGATATAGAGTACCAATATTTTAAAAACTGTGAAAGTAAATTAAAACACGGTAAAAGTGTCAGGTTATTTCCTTTGGCGGAGGGATGCATTCATAAAAATTACGTAGTAAACATCTGTGCGGGCTGGAGTAATCCAACTTTTAATGTACTAGGTTTGATCTATCAAGAAACCGGTAGATGAATTTGTCAAAGATTTTTGAAATGCAGTAAAAAACTCAGATAGAAGTTTAAAAGGTTATTTTCTTGGCGGAGGAATACAGTCAGATAGGAAACATCAAAGATAGGCAAGGGTTGGTGTGGAAATATGCCACTCCTTAACCTAATTTAACTTCTTGTTTATTCTTAAAGTTGATAATTTTGGTTTATGTAGTCGTTTTTTTGTGTTTTAGGGTTTTGTTTTTGTTTATTTTTTAAAATCTAAAAGGTGGCCGAAATTAAGGCGGATTTTGTGTTTTTGTCATTTTTAGGTTAAAAATATAAAAAAACTTAATAAAGTGGAATAAAATTTTTACCAGGCTTTCTTTAAAGTTGACTGGCTGTAACAAAAGCCATTTGATGTTGAAATATTTTTTCACACCAAAAAAATTCAACAAAAAAACACGTGTTATTAAAACTTAGATTTTTACATAATTATTTAAAGTTTTGCTAATAGCTATAAAAGTTTGCAAACCTGAAAAAATTAAGTTATATGTACCAAGAACAATACCTAAGAATAAATAAACTTTTTAAATAATGTATCGTTCGTTTTAGCAATAGTTATAGCCAGTTTTTTGTAGGTGGCCGAAGTTAATGGCACACGCCTTAATTTCGGCCACTATAAAAACAAAGTTTAAACCTCCACTAATTTTTAAGTGTAACAGAAATTTTTAAATTTTGCACTGGAATAACAAAAATAACAGTCGTTTGATTTTTAGACCGAATCCTGGCTCAATTAGAAGTGCCAGGAAAAACTTATCCAAAAAATAGAAAAAGGTGGCCGAAATTAAGTCAGTATACTAACATTTAAATTAAAAACTTTTCCAAAAAAATAAGCCTTAAAAGTTTTTTTTTAATTTCCAGGTTATTTTGTTAGAAAAACATATTTTCAAAGTTAAAATCTTACTACAAAATTGCCAAATATCGCAGCTAAAAAATGCTTTTTTTAAGTATTTTCTTACTATTGCAAATATGTTTCCCCGTTTGTCAACACAAAAACAAATTTCTAATAACTATGTCTCTCAACTTTTGCCAATATTCCAATGTAATTTTTTAATTTTTTTTTAAAAACGTTTGAATCCACGATATGGTCTGAATTGCGTCATTTTAATTAGAAGAGCCAATAAAAATCATCAATTATGACGTAATAATAAAAATTTGCATGACGTAAGGAAGTATTTTGGGATTTTAACGAAAATTTATGTTGCGTTTTCATGGGGTTATTTGGATCATTTTCTAATATTTTAAATATAACATAAATTTAAAAAGTTTAAAAATAATTTTTTAAAGTTTATTATTCTTGTAAAACTTTTTAATTGGAAGGTTTGCTGCTGCCAGCATACGGGCTTGGCTTGGACTGCTTTCAAATTTTAAATTCGTCATTTTTGACAGCTTATTGTAAGCTTAATATTAGGTTTTTTTACACAAACAATATATCAAAATTCGTCATTGTGATAAATACATTGTGATATTGGCAAAAAAAGTTTAGAGACATAGTTATAAGAAATTTGTTTTTGTGTTGATAAACGGGGAAACATGTTTGCAAGTAAGAAAACACTTAAAAAAAGAGCGTTTTTTAGCTGCGACATTTGGCAATTTTGTAGTAGGATTTTAACTTTAAAAATATGTTTTTCTAACAAAACAACCTGAAAATTCGAAAAAATGAGGTTTTATAGCTTTTTTTTGGAAAAGTTTTAAATTTAAAGGTTTGCTGTTGCCAGCAGGGCTTGGAATCCTTCCAAATTTCAAATTCGTAATTTTTGAAAGCTTATTGTAAGCTTAATATTAGGTTTTTTTACACAAACAATATATCAAAATTCGTCATATGTGATAAATTTTACATTTTTGATGGTTTTGAAAAAAAATTTTGAAAAACAATTTCAGCATTCGTGTTTTGGCCCCCTCTAGCTCCCGGGGGGTCAACCCCAAAAAAAAATTTATTAGGTCAAAAGTAAGGAATAAAAATTGGCGGACATTTAATATATAACAACGTGACCAATATTGTACACACTTCGAGCAGGAAGCAAAACAAAATAAATAATTCGGACAGTGTATTAGCGTGGCAAAAATTCGCGAAAAATCGTGAAAACCGCGCGCATTCAACGCATTATAAAAAAAATTTGAGCGAACCGATTTCGCTCAAACTTTTAGAAAAACCTCAGAAAAGTATGTTTTAACAGCATAGTAAGCGGCGTTTCTTATCTCGCACTAATAAAAAAGTTTGTTGTTTTTTGGACCAGGTTTTTTTTTTCACCGTTTTTTTTGGACCAGGTTTTTTTTTCACCGCATCGGCTGTAGTGATGACGTCATCGAAAAAGATTTTTCCTAACCTTTTCAAAAAATAGCCAAGAGTCTAAGCTATACTCCCATATATGTCCCGCACATATTCTAACCTCCGTTATGAATATATAACAATTCAAATTTTGAGTTTTGTCGCCAATCCGCATCATTTTTGTATAGACTATAATTTTTTTAAAACATATTTAAAACAATAACAATAGTCTTAATATTGCATATAATATTATTTAAAATGTATTTCAAGCTTAAATAGGCCTAAAACTTTTCATTTAAGGGGCTGAGCTTCGGAGCTTCCTCCACTTTAAATACCGAAGCTCCAAAACATGATATTGGAGGGTTGCATAGAAAAGCTTTATATTTAAAATTTTTTGGTTAACGTTTTTTAAAAAAAATTATAAAACCATTCAATTAGTCACAAAAATTAATAAAACATAGTTCAAGGTTAAATAAATTTTAAAACACTTACTTGGAAGAAACTATACTTTTCTAATAGCAGAAGCTGCGGAGCATGATTTAAAAGAATCAAAATATATCAAAATTCGTCATTGTGATAAATACATTGTGATATTGGCAAAAAAAGTTTAGAGACATAGTTATAAGAAATTTGTTTTTGTGTTGATAAACGGGGAAACATGTTTGCAAGTAAGAAAACACTTAAAAAAAGAGCGTTTTTTAGCTGCGACATTTGGCAATTTTGTAGTAGGATTTTAACTTTAAAAATATGTTTTTCTAACAAAACAACCTGAAAATTCGAAAAAATGAGGTTTTATAGCTTTTTTTTGGAAAAGTTTTAAATTTAAAGGTTTGCTGTTGCCAGCAGGGCTTGGAATCCTTCCAAATTTCAAATTCGTAATTTTTGAAAGCTTATTGTAAGCTTAATATTAGGTTTTTTTACACAAACAATATATCAAAATTCGTCATATGTGATAAATTTTACATTTTTGATGGTTTTGAAAAAAAATTTTGAAAAACAATTTCAGCATTCGTGTTTTGGCCCCCTCTAGCTCCCGGGGGGGTCAACCCCAAAAAAAAATTTATTAGGTCAAAAGTAAGGAATAAAAATTGGCGGACATTTAATATATAACAACGTGACCAATATTGTACACACTTCGAGCAGGAAGCAAAACAAAATAAATAATTCGGACAGTGTATTAGCGTGGCAAAAATTCGCGAAAAATCGTGAAAACCGCGCGCATTCAACGCATTATAAAAAAAATTTGAGCGAACCGATTTCGCTCAAACTTTTAGAAAAACCTCAGAAAAGTATGTTTTAACAGCATAGTAAGCGGCGTTTCTTATCTCGCACTAATAAAAAAGTTTGTTGTTTTTTGGACCAGGTTTTTTTTTTCACCGTTTTTTTTGGACCAGGTTTTTTTTTCACCGCATCGGCTGTAGTGATGACGTCATCGAAAAAGATTTTTCCTAACCTTTTCAAAAAATAGCCAAGAGTCTAAGCTATACTCCCATATATGTCCCGCACATATTCTAACCTCCGTTATGAATATATAACAATTCAAATTTTGAGTTTTGTCGCCAATCCGCATCATTTTTGTATAGACTATAATTTTTTTAAAACATATTTAAAACAATAACAATAGTCTTAATATTGCATATAATATTATTTAAAATGTATTTCAAGCTTAAATAGGCCTAAAACTTTTCATTTAAGGGGCTGAGCTTCGGAGCTTCCTCCACTTTAAATACCGAAGCTCCAAAACATGATATTGGAGGGTTGCATAGAAAAGCTTTATATTTAAAATTTTTTGGTTAACGTTTTTTAAAAAAAATTATAAAACCATTCAATTAGTCACAAAAATTAATAAAACATAGTTCAAGGTTAAATAAATTTTAAAACACTTACTTGGAAGAAACTATACTTTTCTAATAGCAGAAGCTGCGGAGCATGATTTAAAAGAATCAAAATATATCAAAATTCGTCATTGTGATAAATACATTGTGATATTGGCAAAAAAAGTTTAGAGACATAGTTATAAGAAATTTGTTTTTGTGTTGATAAACGGGGAAACATGTTTGCAAGTAAGAAAACACTTAAAAAAAGAGCGTTTTTTAGCTGCGACATTTGGCAATTTTGTAGTAGGATTTTAACTTTAAAAATATGTTTTTCTAACAAAACAACCTGAAAATTCGAAAAAATGAGGTTTTATAGCTTTTTTTTGGAAAAGTTTTAAATTTAAAGGTTTGCTGTTGCCAGCAGGGCTTGGAATCCTTCCAAATTTCAAATTCGTAATTTTTGAAAGCTTATTGTAAGCTTAATATTAGGTTTTTTTACACAAACAATATATCAAAATTCGTCATATGTGATAAATTTTACATTTTTGATGGTTTTGAAAAAAAATTTTGAAAAACAATTTCAGCATTCGTGTTTTGGCCCCCTCTAGCTCCCGGGGGGTCAACCCCAAAAAAAAATTTATTAGGTCAAAAGTAAGGAATAAAAATTGGCGGACATTTAATATATAACAACGTGACCAATATTGTACACACTTCGAGCAGGAAGCAAAACAAAATAAATAATTCGGACAGTGTATTAGCGTGGCAAAAATTCGCGAAAAATCGTGAAAACCGCGCGCATTCAACGCATTATAAAAAAAATTTGAGCGAACCGATTTCGCTCAAACTTTTAGAAAAACCTCAGAAAAGTATGTTTTAACAGCATAGTAAGCGGCGTTTCTTATCTCGCACTAATAAAAAAGTTTGTTGTTTTTTGGACCAGGTTTTTTTTTCACTGTTTTTTTTGGACCAGGTTTTTTTTTCACCGCATCGGCTGTAGTGATGACGTCATCGAAAAAGATTTTTCCTAACCTTTTCAAAAAATAGCCAAGAGTCTAAGCTATACTCCCATATATGTCCCGCACATATTCTAACCTCCGTTATGAATATATAACAATTCAAATTTTGAGTTTTGTCGCCAATCCGCATCATTTTTGTATAGACTATAATTTTTTTAAAACATATTTAAAACAATAACAATAGTCTTAATATTGCATATAATATTATTTAAAATGTATTTCAAGCTTAAATAGGCCTAAAACTTTTCATTTAAGGGGCTGAGCTTCGGAGCTTCCTCCACTTTAAATACCGAAGCTCCAAAACATGATATTGGAGGGTTGCATAGAAAAGCTTTATATTTAAAATTTTTTGGTTAACGTTTTTTAAAAAAAAATTATAAAACCATTCAATTAGTTACAAAAATTAATAAAACATAGTTCAAGGTTAAATAAATTTTAAAACACTTACTTGGAAGAAACTATACTTTTCTAATAGCAGAAGCTGCGGAGCATGATTTAAAAGAATAATACATAACAACCGAATATATTTAGAAAGATTAAAATATAGATATGTCTAGTTGTTTTTGTTTTTAAGGCTTTGGTTTTAGAGCAACTTATAATTTTTATATTTTCTAAGATTATGCACTTGTTAAACTTTCAAATTTCAATGAAAACTTGTTACACTTCTTCGTCACGTAACTTGTTACTTTTGTTTGTTCGTTACGTAACACATAACAGAATACAAGCTATAATTAACGGATGTGGTCAAACTAAATTGTTTTATAATTATAATATGTAAATTTTTATGTTTTTCAATGTATTTGATAGGAAATGGAGGCGAATTTTTCATAGACCATCAGCCATGAAGGATTCGCCCCCTATGAATATTACAGGAGGGGTGGGGTGAAAATATAATAATGGGGGCGAAAATATCATGGCAAGTGACTATGAGGAATTCCGGGGGGCGAAAATATAATGGTCCTAATCTATGAAAAATTCATCGGCCATCGATTTTATCATGGGGGGCGAAAATATTATCTGACACCGGCAAACGACATCCGGAAAATGTTTTTCGTTCCAACTCTAAAATGGTCCTTGACTCCATGTTTATAATAAAATGTGGACAGTCGAATCCAGCGGTATGGATAACGGGGGTAACGGGAATTTAGAGCCGGAGCGAGGGGACTTTAGAGCCGAGGGTCTTTAGAGCCGCAGTAAGGGACTTTAGAGCCGTATATGAGGGACTTTGGAGCCGTAACGTAAGTTTTGTGTTCAGAAAATTCATAAAAAATTAAGGGACTTTAGAGCCGAACTCTTACTTAAACCTGGCTCGAGAGGCTAATTTTATTCACCTCTCAGGTTTTGCTGTTTAGGCTTAGGCTTAGGTTTCGCTTAGATTTAGGCTTTTGCTTAGGCTCAGTCTTTTGCTTAGGCTTGGGTTCAGGCTTAGGTTTTGCTTAGGCTTAGGTTTTGCTTAGGCTTAGGCTTAGGTTTCGCTTAGGCTTAGAAAAAATCTTTCTAAAGCTCTTTCTAAGCTAAAAATCTTTTTAAAGTTTGTCCACTAGACGCCCCGCCCACTTACTTTGGCGACAAAAAATGTCTGGAAGCCAGACTACCAGACGGCGCCACCATTCTCCCGCCAAATCCTTATTCTTGTCATCTTCTGTATATACAACAGAAAACCGGAAGCATATTCATCCCGCATAATGATTACCGCATTTCATAATTAGCTCCATTTGTTATGTAAATGTTTCAATATTACTTGTATATTGTTTGCTATTGTTTGCAAACGCATTTTTCATTTCGGCTCTAAATTCCCCCCTAAATTTAGGGTACCCGGGAACACCCCCCCCAAATTCGCCCTTCGGAGAAAAATTAAGTGTTATAAAAGGACTAAAAAAAAATTTTCGCGCTTCGCGCGGTTAATTGATTGATAGTTAATTGACAGTTTATCTTAGTTTTTCGATTACAAATTGATTATCTCGTTCAGTATAAAACTACTATAAACACTATTATCCTTTAATTAACGTTTTAAACACAACATGTTTTAAATGTGTAGGTATAAGAAACCTTAAATTTTGTAATAAGTATCGTCTGGAATTAAAATTTTAAGTTATTTTAGAGCCTTAAATTAAAAATTTTCTCCCCCGGGGGGCATTCTGCCCCCCCGGACCCCCCTGACAAGGGGCTCCGCCCCTTGACCCCGCTGGGGGCTCTCGCCCTCCAGACCCCCCATTTATGGGGGGCTGCCGCCCCCCCAATCCCCCCTTCAGGGTTAGTAGGGCCCCCAGACAGCACCCCCCCCCCCCGAAATGAAATTCTGGGCACGCCACTGCAAAAGGGGGGGGGGTCTGTCTAACCCCAAATTTTTCCCTTTGCCGACCTAAAATAGGGGTCTAGACCTCCCCTCCCTGGCTACGCCCATTTAAATATAAGATTATGGATTAAAAAGTTTGTGATGCTTGACTTTATTATCAAGACAATATAATTACTATTCTATTATTAGGTAATTATTAAAAAACTATGGTTTATAATCTAATTCTAAGAATATATAAACACATTATTAATAAAAGAATTAAAAAATAAAATTTGTAAGTTGCAATAAGGTCTTATTTCAATTTTACACAGTTTTAAAGCATTTATAAGCTTGTTTTACGTTTTTTACGCGTTTTAAGCCCATTTTAAGGTAGCGCGGAAATATTGGGTACACCCCCCCCCTCAAAATTTGGGTCTTGCCGGACACCCCTCCTAAAATTTGACCCCCCCTTCCTTATACCCCCCCAAAACTCGAGAGGCTGCCCACCTATGATTGTAACAAAATATCAATGAACATAGCTATCTGATATGACTTTAAAAGCTCAGAGCGCTTATTTAAGTCAGTTTTAAAACTTTTCTTGAATGCATCCAAAGAGTACAAGTACTAAACGTGTACCAAAAATCA
>JASAMX010009617.1:0-29049 GCA_030248175.1 Microlaimidae sp. YZB2_3 | reverse complement strand
CAGACCGTGCACAGGTCTGTTTAGAGCGCAGCGACAAGATGACGATGGTAAACGCGCGCGGAACGAATCATTGTCACTTCAGTGCGAATCAGCTTTTATTTAGTCGTTATTATGACAAAATGTGTCAGATCCGTTATTATAAAAATACTCATAACTGTCACTCTCATCTTTCAACACACATATACCATAAACATTATTATAGTCACAGTAACGTTGATTTTAGGGTAGTGCATTTAATTTCGGCACTTTTCCAAATTGGACATTTTTGATTTTGGACTATATCTTTGGTAATCCTGGACGGAATACGACGTTTGATAGCTCAAATGAGAGCTAATTATATGTAGAGGACTGTCGTGAGCTTTTTATTTGTTATGTTATGATATTTTCATGTGAAATGGTGTGATTTATAAAAAATAAAATTGTTACTCGTTTTTAGAACATGGGCATTTCATAATTACGCAATAAATTGGTTAAAAAATTAAACTGTCTTGGTAAAATTTAGTTTATTTTCCGAATTTTTAGTCCCCGTGGTTCTACGTTGCGTCTGTGGTGACCAATCGTTATAATATAAAATAGTGTAATTTCGGCACACATATTGCTGTAGGTAAAAACGGGTTGAATTTAGTGGTCGGGTGTTAAATTGTAATTGTAAATAGTTAAAAGACAACATTGAAATGTGTAGAGGTCATAGGACTGCACTTAAACTCGATTAAGAGGGTCCTTTTAAAAAGTGCCGAAATTAAATGCACTTTTTTCCAAATTTTTCTCATTTTGATACCATTTGGCATTTTAGCTGTAAATTTTTGCCAGTTACACGTTGAACAACAAGTGAAAGCTTAAATTAAAGAAAACTGTTTGGAGATAGTGATAGGTTTTTAAATTTTTGAAAATGATGATTTTTTGACTGAGAAACAATCGATTGTTTGTAAAGTGCCGAAATTAAATGCACACATTTAATTTCGGCAATTTTCCATTTTTTTTAAAAGCTGATTTAATTAAGTAAAAAAACTGCTTTCGTACAGTGAAACTTTTGTGACGCAACGCAGTATCGTGAAACCTTGAAAATGAGCATCAAACATGAAAATCGGGCCATACAGTGAAAAGTTACATCAGAAAAACAAAAAAGTGCCGAAATTAAATGCACTACCCCATACTGACTGTGATTTTTTTTGTCGTAGTAAGTGACGATTTGCTTAACAATTTTTTTTCCAGCGTCCAAAGGTGGCAGCGTCGGGGATGGTCCAAAGGACTACGGGTTCGTCAGGTGGCTGTGCAAAGAAAAAGTAAGTTGTAGGGTTACTGACTCAGACCTGTGCAGGGTCTAGAAATGCCCACCCGCTTTATTGGAGGATTTGCCCCCCTCCGTTTTATTGCCCCCCCGCCAAAAAATGAAAAAGTACCCCAAAATTATGACGCCATTTTTTACCTATGATGACGCCATCATCGCGAATTTTTTGCAGTTTCAATTTTTTGCCTATTTCAATGTAATTTAAGCCATTTTAGACCTATTTTCACCTTATTTTTGCTTTTTTTGTCCATTTTTTTCTCCTTTTTCCTGCTTTTTTCTCTTTGTTCTCCTTTTTTTCTCTTTTTTTTTCTTTCTCCCTACTTGCCCCCTCGTTTCAAAAAAGTTGATTATATGACGATCTATCCAGCCATTATGCACTTCATTACTTTACAAATGGCAAAAATAACAACCTATGGCCGAAATTACAACCTGGCCGACTTTGAGTCAGTTACTCTAATTATTTGTTCTATTTCATATTACTGAAATTTGTTTTTTTATAATATTATTTATTAATTTAAATAAATTTGATTGATCCAGTCATTTCCATTATTGTGAAGTGAAGTCACTGTGTGTAGAAAGACTAGTGCGGCGAACGTTTCTTCGTTATTATGGCAAAATGAGCCACAATGCGTATAAAACATATGCAACTGTGACCCATTTTAGATTGATAACAGCATATTTATTAACTGCCGAATGAGTTACAGTCACGTGTATTTTATAATGACTGTGACTCATTTCGCTGTAGTAACCACGGGTTGTACACTTTAAAATTCGCCTTCACGGAATAAGACGAATTTACGCGAAGGCAGTGTTAACAAAAAAAATTTTATCCGTTTTTGTAAGTAAAAATTGTTGTTTTTCTATATTTTACTGTAATAATATGCAAATCAAAACATTGCGTTTGGCATGATTTTACATTAATTTTATATTTTTAAAACGCTATTTTACACTATAAAACCAACAAAACATTGTAAAACATTCTAAAAAAAAAGTCTATCTAATTTTTAAAATGATATCTGCAAAACTATAGGCAGATAAAATCTAGCTCGAACTTTGAAAAGTCATTATCTCATTAACGCAGGGTAGAATATGTACGGGACATAAATCAAAGCTAGCATAGTTCAGACTTTTGGCTATTTTTTAAAAAGGTTAGAAAAAAAATTGCTCGATAATTGCAGTAATGAATTGACTATTTAACAACAAATCCATTCAAAATTTTTCATTCAAGCGGTTTAGTAATAAACATCAAAACATGTATTTTAATAATTATTTATCAAATTACTTAATTTAGAACCCAAATACAAAAATTTTTTAAGGCTAAAGTTGGTTAATTTTTGTATATTTTGTAAAAAGGTGGAGTTAAAAAAATCTGCATTTTTATTTTGTTTTTTTTTTTTAAACTGGGAAATGACGGGGAAATAACTGGAAAAATGTGCACCCCCTAGGTATTGAATACATAATGATTTGACATTTAATTTTTATCACAAAAATAAATTTATTAACAATTATTATCTAAAAATATAATATGTATTTAGCTTACCAATTGTTGCCATAAATATTATGTATACTATTGTAAGAGTCCCAACGGCTCCCTTAGTAGTACGGGAGTTAACCTTCCCGTGGTTTTCCCCGTGACACACGTAATGCAATTTTCGACATGGAATATATTCCCTCTACTTGTAATTCAAATTTTAAACGGTAACATCATTTAGAGGGTATATATTACATGGAGGAAAAAAGGTACAGCTTACGGGTGGACCCTTAGGGGTGCAAAGAAAAAGGTATGAGGGCTATTGTAACTTATGAGTGCTATTGCTATTTTAGGAATCAATGGAAATGGAAATGGCATGGATACTAATAAATTGAATAAAGCTGGAACCAGACCCTATTGCATGCTTACTAACTAGTTATTATCCTTAAATAATAATTTTAGCAATAATATTTTTCGCAAAAGGTTTTGTTCCACAAAGGTAAGTCGAAGTCCACAAAGGAAGTACAATTAGACTGGAACCAATCAACAATCAGATGAGTACTTTAGTAGTTGCATATCTAAAAAAATAATCATAACATACCTTTTTCTCAAATCCTTTAAGAAGGTTGTCCTTAATCATATTATGCTGCACTGGCCCCTCCCTATTAGTAGTGAGTGCTAATATTGTGCTAGATGATATGAACAGCAATTTTCATTTTATATGGGAAGATTGGGATATTTTTACAAACAAGCAAACAAACTTCATAACCGCACAATTTTAATTCGGTCGCTCAGGTCTACATTCTAATTTTCGCCGTTAGCCAGATATAATTCAACTCAACCATAAACGGTACAACTGTGCAAACATAGTACAACATAACCTTATTCGTTAGAAAAGTAAAATTTAATAAATTAATTAAAATGTAATTATTCGTAAAATAATTTTTATTTTAGAAATTGGCGGTAATTCCAGTGTCAGCATTTTATTCTCCCGAACACAAGCACCTCGGTGAAGATTGGATACGTTTTTGTTTTTTCAAGGTCTTAGTTTTGTTGTTTTTTTTAATTTAAATTATTGGAAACTGAAATTCAAAATGCAGAGACAGTTAGGTGTTACATTAACCTACGTATTCCGTTACTACAGCAAAATAAGTCACAATTCGTATAAAATTACGCGACTGTGACTAGATTATAATAAAAACTCTTTTAATTGCGTCAAAATCACGTGATAATGATTTTAATTTAAAATTTCCCTAATTTAATTTTTCATGGAATAATATTTTTCTGTTTTTAAATAATTATGTGATATTTCGGAATAATATAACGAAAGAATCTATTTTTATTCCTTTTTTTTTGAAATTTAATTTAATATTGCGGAGTCCTTTTGGGTTGCCTGTGACGTCATAATTAATTGAAGATGGTACGTGATTTTGCATCGCTAACAGACAATATTTAAAAGTTTACTTTTAAATATTGTCTGTTAGCCATGCAAAATCACGTACCATCTTCAACTAATTAATTTAATTTAAGTCTAATTTTTAAGTCTAATTTATAAAAACTAAATTTTGTATTATAAAAAATTTTTTTAGAAAGATGAAACTCTGGATGCAACATCTGCTATTTTACAGAAATGGCTGCATGGTTCTAATGCCTAAAACTTGTAAAACAACAATTCAGTCCTTAATAATATTATATTAATATTGGAAGGTATTATGTTTTATTACTATTTGTTGGTGTCTTATTATCATGTAAAGTTATTTATTCTAGTAAAATTTTAACAACAAAATTTAATAAAGGTATCACAAATGAATTGAATAAACCTTTTCAAAACACGTCTGGCGTCGTTATTATGCCAAAATGAACCACAATCTGTATAAAATTTAATGCGACTATTTTAGATTTTAAACAGCATCTTACTAGCTACAGAATAAGTCACAGTCGCTTAATATTTTAAACCATGTAGCTCATTTTGCTGTTTTGTGACGACATTTTAGCCATGTTTTATACTGGAGTGTAAAGTCCTAAGTCCGGCTCCCTTTTGAAATATACCCCTTCTGGAACTACTTGTAAATCTGGTTAAATAACCCGCATAAAGATTATTTAGCTAGAATTTAACTAGATTGAAAAAAAATAAAATAACAAGATACAAGAACAAAAAAGAATAATGACTTAGAACTAATTAGACTGTACTGAGTTGTATAGCTTAAATTTTTATTCTTGAATTCAATTCAAAAATTCACAAAAAAAACCCTGAAAATCAATTAAAACTTTATTTTTCGAAGTATGTTTAAATAAGGCACGAAAATAAGTTGGAAAGTTTAAAATCCTTTTTTTGTAAATTGCTTTAATTTTTTTGTTAAATCAGCCACTTAATCCGATCCCGTTGTTGCCTTTTCCGCGGTTACAACCGTGAAACCTTCCTATGATCCATAGATGGGCACGGGGGGGTAACCCCCCCCCCTCCAAATTCTGAGAAGGGGGTTTAACCCCCCCCCCCCACTCAGAAGTGGGGGGGGGGGAGAAAAAGTTAGCCCCCCCAATTTTGGAAAAATAAAGAAAAAAATGTCTTTAAAATGACTTCTAACTGCCTCCAAACTTAAGTTTTGAGGTCAAAATGAATGTTTTAAGCAATAAAAAGCTCAAAAATGCAATAAAAAGGGCTTTTTGACCTAAAATTAGCGTTTTTTACCTATTTTTCCTTTAAATCGAAAAACGATATGGGTAAAATGCACTCCAGAAAAAAAACGATATGGGTATTTTGCGTTTCTCGGATTTTAACCCCCCCCTAATTTGGGGTTTAACCATACATGGGCACGGGGGGGTTAACCCCCCCCCCCCAAATTCTGAGAAGTGGGGTTTAACGCGCCCCCACTCAAAAGTGGGGGGAGAAAAGTTAACCCCCCCCCCATTTTGGAAAAATGAAGAAAAAAAATGTCTTTAAAATGACTTCTAACTGCCTCCAAACTTAAGTTTTGAGGTCAAAATGAATGTTTTAAGCAATAAAAAGCTCAAAAATGCAATAAAAAGGGTTTTTTGACCTAAAATTAGCGTTTTTTACCTATTTTTCCTTCAAATTCGAAAATATATAACAAAGGTAAATTGCACTCCAAAAAAAAAACAATTTGGGTATTTTGCGTTTCTGGTATTTTAACCCCCCCCTAATTGGGGGTTTAACCATACATGGGCCGGGGGGGGTTGGGGGGGCTAAACCCCCCCCCAAATTCTGAGAAGGGGGTTTAACCCCCCCCCCCCCCACTTTTGAGTGGGGGGGGGTTAAACCCCCCTTCTCAGAATTGGGTATTTTGCGTTTCTCGGATTTTAACCCCCCCCCCCCTAATTTGGGGTTTAACCCCCCCACTCCGGACCAACTTGCCCATGTATGGGTTTAACCCCCCCCCACTCCGGACCAACTTGCCCATGTATGGGTTTAACCCCCACCACTCCGGACCAACTTGCCCATGTATGCTATGACCTAAATCGTATTTCCGCCATTCATAATTTTTTTGCGCGAGTAATGCCCAGTGAGCGAGCAAATTGAAATAGTTAAAGCTGTACGGTAGCAGTATGAAGATTCTTCCTACGGATACAGTGAATTACGTAAGATATTTCATGTTGCAAAAATTTGCATATTGCTACTGTACAGCTTTAACCATTTTAATTTGCTCGCTCACTGGACACTTTTCGAGGATAAAAAATTATGTATGACGTAAGTACGACATTTTTCATACAAAAATACCACCACCGTCAGACGAAGGTTTCCCCTTTGTGGTACGAAAGTTTAACGGGGGAAAAGGCCATCACGGGAACGGTTTAAACGAGCACTCTTCAAATTAATTTCCTGTTCGAACTACTTCTTCTGTTTGCCCTTTGTGGCAAAGAATGTTGCTTCCGTAATGTCTATTATTCGCTGTTCCTTTGGCTGCTAGGAAAATGTTCCAATTATCCTTCTGATCTATGATCTTCATTAGGAGCGGCAGAACTGCGACAGACTTGTCAGCAATCGTAGTGCAGGGACTTCCGTCACGCTTTTCTCCTAGCCGTTTAACGACGACATCATCAAAACATAATGCTGGCTGCAGGCATCCCGCGTAGAAAAAAAATTTACAGAGAAACTGCCACAAGTTCCTCTGTAACCCTCTTCCTTTATCCTGGCTTAGGACAGGCACTGTATAAAAGTGGCGGAGCTGTTCGAACTACTTCTTCTTTTAGTACATAAACGACCGGGCTAAAATTAGGAATTGTTGTAGTTTTGGTGCCACGAAACCTAAACGGTTGAATTTAAAAAAGATAGGTGTTACATTAAAAGAAGAGTCCAATCTAGGCAATATAGGCAGTTCGTTCGCGTCGAACTGAACGATTGATTGGTGAAAATTCAGTTTTAATTATATATTTGAATGTTATTCAATTTATGCAATATAGGCAGTTCGTTCGCGTCGAACTGAACGATTGATTGGTGAAAATTCAGTTTTAATTATATATTCGAATGTTATTCAATTTATATTCTTGGTGTCGAATCCATATAATGATATTGTTGTGTAAAGTCACACTACTCGACTAGCCTAAAATCCGCAATTATTTTTTTAGTTTTGAGTGAGGCAAAGAGGAACTTTCGCCAATCAAATTGTTATAATATCGCCCATGACCACTGCTTTAATAAAATAATATTATGATTATTTTGGATTCTTGGCGCCGAGTTTACATTTTTAAAATTCCTTTCCCAATTAGCTTGGTATTGACGGCATAGGTGGACAGGGGGTTATAGCCTCCCCCCCCCCCAAAAAAATCCCGATTATAGCCCCCCTCCCCTAAAATTTGGGGGTACCCCGAACACCCCCCCTAAAATTTGGGGGTCCCAGTACTAAAAACGCTAAAAATGGGGTGTTTGAGGTATACCCGAAAAAAATTTTTGGGACCCCCCCCCAAATTTCAGGGATCGGGTATACCCCTCCAAATCCGGGAGGTTGCCCACCTATGATTGACGGAGTAGTTAGTTCAAACAGTTTAACAGCAGTATTATTACAATTCGTACGTAATGAAATTTTATTATATTAACTATTTCTATTTTTTATAGAATAACTGTGTCCGGGTGAACTAAAGCTGTATTATAGTGGATATTTTTTGTTTTATTATTTAGAAACTATTTTGTAAATAACGTTTACGTTTTTGTTGTACTGTGTGATAAATTTATATGCGAGAAGATATTGAAAAAAATAACTAATTGTTATGCTATTGATACGAGTATTTTATTTATTTTTAAACGGTTTATAGCGATCCTGTGTTTTATTGAAGATATTTTGACTTGAAATAAAACATTGATATTGATAGTTTAACATTCAATTTTTAAGTAATGGTTTCTTCACTGCCACAACATTATCTTGTTGGTCTTTTTTAACATTTTTTTATTATTTTTATTTGAAATAAAACATTGATATCGATAGTTTAACAATTATTTTGATTAATTTTTAAGTAATGGATACTTTACTACCACAACATTATCTTGTTGGTCTCTTTTAACATATTTTTTATTTTGACAACCTTTAATCAGGAATAAAAAGACACACAAATTTAACTTAAATTTGTGGTACTAGGGGGGTAATTCGATCAAAATCTCATATTTTTTGAGTTTGTTCTGGGCACCCCGATCTATTTTGTTTATTTTACAAATTAATCGTAACCTGCCTTTGGTCAACTTAGTTTTTTTTTTCAGTTATCGTATTTCAGTTACAGTACAAATTACTGTAATAAACAGCATTTATAATACTAATCGATTCCTGATATTATTTTTTACAAAAAAACAGCGCTGGCGTACAGATGTCATTAGCACTTAAGCTAAGGCTAAAGTGCTTTAATACTAAAGGGTTTTTTGTCTTAATACTAAAGCTAAAGCGCGAAAAAACTGAAATTAGCTGAGAAATTTTCGGCAAAATGAATAGATCAGGCCAAACCTTGCTTTTGTCAAGAAAATGACAGAGATGAAAAATATATTTCTAGCGTTGTCACCAAGACCAAACCAAAAACAATATGACGTATTTTATAATATTTTCCATGATTTTGTCGCAGTTTTTAATTGACCTTTTTTTTAATATCATGATATGAAACCAACTTACTTGTGTTAAAAAAATTATATCAATTTAAAATATTTGCATTTAGAAAAACTTGTAATTTGTAGAAAATATTTAAGTTTATTTAAAACAAATTTTATGTCACAACTTGTCTTTCTTATTGTTGTTTAGTACCAAATCATTACACTTGTAAGGAAGCATTATCCTACAAACCCTTGAGTAACTTTTTACAATATTTATCTCAGTAAAAAAAATCGGAGTCTTAATTATTCGCTGATGAAAAGTTTGTATAATTTGTATATTTTGACTTATTTTGTTTATAAGATATTGAAGAAAATATTCCTAATAAATATTTTAGAATTTTTGATGACTATTTAGTTTTTAAGTTTAAAATAGCAATCAATTGAACCTAAAAATAAAAAAAAATAAAATTTGATACAATAAACAATTAAAGTATGTTAGTGATGAAGTTTACTTACTGTAAATACTGTAATGTTAAAAATTGCCTTGAAAAGTTTCCGAAAAAAAAATTTCCGAACATGTGAATATTTTTCTGCTTGACAAAAGCTCATTCTGAAATGCTTTAGTACTAAAGCTAAGGCGCGGCAAAAGTAAAATTTCCCGCAACGCACACCCAAAGGCCTGGCGGAGAAAATTGTACCTTAGTTTTTTAATTGAGCATTTTTCTCGCTCACGTATACAGACATGTGCACTGCCCTCCCGGGGTAAAACGGGGGGGGGCAATTCCAAAACGGGGGGGCACGGGGGGGGGGCAACTTTTGAAACGGGGGGGGGGCAAGCAGGGGGAAAAGAAAAAAAAAGAAAAAAAGGAGAAAAAAAAGAAGGGAAAAGGGAAAAAAGGGACAAAAAAGCGAAAATAAGGTAAAAATAGGTCTAAAATGGCTTAAAATACATTGAAATAAGCTAAAAACTGCAAAAAATTCGCGATGATGGCGTCATCATAGGTCAAAAATGGGTTTTTTGGGGTGCTTTTTCTTTTTGGGGGGGGGGGGGGTAATCCTCCAATAAAACGGGGGGGCATTTTCAGGGGGACTGCTGTACAGGATATAGAACATTGAAAGGGCACTGCAGGAATATTTTAGCTGCTGTACGGGAGAGCAGCTAGTTTCGCTTCCAACGCTCATAGCAGTAAACAAAACATGCTGATCGTATAGGTAAGCATTCCTATACAACCAGCATATCTAGGCCGTCCGAGAGCCGCCATCTTTGTAACTGCATGCAACACTGTGTGCAGAACTCAGATTATTAACGGTTAAAGTATTAAATAATATTTTTGCAGTTGATTTGATATTTAAAGAAAACAGTAAATGGCTCTACAAAGCGGCAGCAAGCCGGGAGGTTTGCCCACAACGACAGAGACCGATCTCAAGGTTCAGCGTTGTGATGTTTCAGAAGTTTGCCGACGCCTGAAAGAAGAGTTCAAAGGGTATTTTTGATGAGGCGCGCTATTAGGAGGAAAGAGTAGGCCAAAAATAATTGTGGCACAACAATTTTTAAATTCTAAATCAGGAAAAGTTTCACTCACAATAAGTTATATTTAATTTAAAAATTTACGTTGCCTTATTAAACATTGATTAGCTCAGTATTGACACCCATCAGTCGGACTATATTTTCACCTGTGAGTTTTAACTAAAATTAATAACTCGCTTAAAAACTAAACATGATGTATTAAAAAATGATTCTATAATAATGAATTATCGGCTAATTCACGTCAGGACTTTAAGAACCCTCTGCTCATCATGTCATATAGTATTCATGATCACGTCATCATACATTTTAAGCTTTGTGGGAATGGTTGTGGGAGGAACTGTTTCAGCCAATTAGCGCTTGGGAAAAAATTGATCACCAATAATAGAGAGATTTTCATTCTTGTCCTAAGCGCTAATTGTCTAAAAGTAATTCTATAACGTCCTAACTCTGTGAAAATATTTAACACTGAACAACTTTAGTTTAACCCGTTCCCGTGATTTCCGTTTTCTCGGCTACAACCGTGAAACCTCCGTATGACCTATGTCGTAATTCCGTCATATGTTTTTTGCTCGAGTAGTGCCCAGTGAGCGCGATAATTGAAATGGTGAAAGCTGTACGGTAGCAATATGCAGATTTTTCTCACGGATACAGTGTATTACGTAGTATATTTCATGTTGCGAAAATTTGCATATTGCTAACGTACAGCTTTAACCATTTCAATTTGCTCGCTCACTAGGCACTATTCGCGCACAAAAATTATGTGTAACAAAAGTGCGACCTAGGTCATGCGTAGAGTTTACCGCGGTAAGGTTTGCAGCACACGACATTTGTCATACGAAAGTACCAACCCCGTGAGAAGAAGTTTTTTACATTTGTCGTACGAAGGTTTCACGGTTGTAACGGGAGAAAAGGATATCACAGGAACGAGTTAAATTAGAGGGTTTTGACCATCGTGTTAAGGTGGAGTCTAAAAAAATGCAATATTTTTGTTTACGAAATGCTTGTATTTTTAAAAATAATTACAGAATGATAAGAAGTAAAAAGCCATGCAATTTAACACAAAAAATTCCAAGCTACCACGAAATTCAAAAGCATTTTATAGAACTATCCAGCTTTTCACGCGTAATAGAACTGTCCGCCAAATAATAAGTTGATTTTATTAATTTTAATCAGTTTTAAAACTTAGTCGTACTATATACTAAAATTTAACCAGATTGCCATGCTTATGTTTGTCGGCATTCTATTATTAAAATAAACTTTTTTCGCTGTGGCTTGCTCGCAACGCTGACCCAACTTGAAGACTTTTCGGGATTTCCTGTACCAGTACAACAGCGTAACGGAACAATGTTTCGCAGATTGCATCAGGGTACCCTAGAATAATTTTTCATTTCGAACAGCATAAGATACATTGGCGTTTCTTGCTAGGGCTTAAATAAAAAAATTTATGCAAACGTCAGTCTGGAAAAATTTAAAAATTCAAAAGTTTAGATTGGTATCTAGCGTTAAGTTTTTAACGCACTGCGGGTTTTTTTCCTTTTTTGCTTCATTAAAAATTTTTGTCTCCAAAGCCAAACTCATCATTTTAACCATAAGGTAAATTTTTTTCGTCCAGGGCGCTGTTTCATAAAAGTTACGCACATGCCCTTTTTTTGTAAATGTCCACTTCTTTTTTGTAGAAATCTACAAAGAAATAGAAATGCATTTGACTTTTGGATAAACCTATAAAAAACCAAAAATTTGCATAAATATTAATTGCATTAATCCCTATGCTTTAACATAGGATTTCATTTCTTTGTAAATATTTACAAAGAATAAAATGTTCCTAACATTTACGAAACAGCGCACAGCCCTATAATTTATTTGCCCTCCATTGTACACTGTAACAGTCCATTAAATTTACAAACACCGACTCACTAAAATTTTTTCAAAGATATTTTTCAAGCAAAACCGGCATATGGTAGTTGCTTGTCATTACTGGAAAAATACTTAAATGATATCATTTTTGTGGCTCTTTTTTCGTGTAATTATGGACGTTTTTCACAAAAAAAATCTCTCCTTTGGCAGCCAATCAGTGCGCTTATTTGTAATAACCGTCGTTACCATGACCAAAAGAGTCAAAATCGTCTGACACACAAATCGTCGTTACTACGGCAAAATGAACCACAATTTGTATAAAACACATGCGAATATGACTCATTTTAGATTTATAATAGCACCTTACCAACTACTGAATAAGTCACAGTCACGCGTATTTTATAATTACAGTGGCTTATTTTGTCGTAGTCAACGAAATACTATAAACTTAAAAAATCCGATTTACGTAAGTCAATTGTCTCAGCCAAGTCATTAAAACTTTTTGTCAAAAAATTGGCGAATTTCGACATTTCCACATTTTGTTTCGTGAATTCCTAACATATATTTCTTTGAAGAATAATTAATGTATTTTAATACTTTATATTGATTTTGTCTTTAATTTTGTTTTGACTTTTAACCTTACCTCATCTGTATAAGTGCCTTTTGTGTATCTTTTTACACAATGGGCCTATACGACGATAAACATTTACATTTACGTTGATTTTAAGCCTCCCCACTCTAACACAAAGAGTCAAAACGATTATAAAAATAACGTGACTCCGACTCATCACGCTAATAAAATGTGTGGCACAGTTACTAGTATTTTATGACGCTTCTGACTCATTGTGTCAGAGTAACGACGTGGGGCTGAGTCACAGCTGTGTAACAAGTCACAAGGCCTTCCGCGCGCGTTTACACCGTTACCCTGCACCATACATGGGCACGGGGGGGTTAACCCTCCCCCAAATTCTGAGAGGGGGGTTTAACCCCCCCCCCACTCAGAAGTGGGGGGGGGGGAAGTTAACCCCCCCAATTTTGGAAAAATAAAGAAAAAAAGTCTTTAAAATGGCTTCTAACTGCCCCAAAACTTAAGTTTTGAGGTTAAAATGAATGTTTCAAGCAATAAAAAGCTCAAAAATGCTATAAAAAGGGCTTTTTGACCTAAAATTAGCGTTTTTTACCTATTTTTCCTTCAAAATCGAAAAACGATATGGGTAAAATGCACTCGAGAAAAAAAACGATATGGGTATTTTGCGTTTCTCGGATTTTAACCCCCCCCCCTAATTTGGGGTTTAACCCCCCCCCCCCACTCCGGACCAACATGTATGCCCTGCACCGTTTACACAATTGACGCTGCGGTGTGAATGAGTTGTAATTTGTGACTTGTCACTTCGATGTAAACCGGCCCTCTATGTCATCATAGGTGTTTTTGGTCGGGTCGGCTAGGAGGGGGGTCCACCCCCGGGTGGAAGCCCAAAATTTTTTAGGGGGGTCCGGACGCCCCCGGTTTTTCAGGGGGGTCAGGGGGGTCCAATTTTTTAGCAAAATTTTTTTAACTCAATAATTTAAGTGTTTTTAGGTCTAATATTGAATTTTATGTATTAAAACAGCTTATTTAGGCCTAAAAAGTGTATTTAAACACTGTTTTTAACTAAAAAACCGTGTTTTTGACAGTAAATAAAAATATACTCCCAAATTGGTCGGGAGGGGGGAGAGGGGTCAGCCTCGCTAGGGGTGGGTCAGGCCGGACCGCTCTCGAGCTTTGGGGGGAGGGGGGCCCTGAATTTTTTCTAGGGGGGGGGTCCAAAATTTTGGCTCTAGGGGGGTGGACCCCTCTGCACCCCCCCCCCCCCAAAAAAAAACACCTATTTATGTCATACGGAAGACTATTATGAAGCCCCTTATGTCAAACAAAAAACTATTATCAGAGATGAAAATATAAGGTATTACCCCGATGTCAGGATTTTACGACGCGAGAAGTTACTTCCAGAGAGGATCGCTGTACCAACAACTGTCTGGACAAATATCTGAAGGTACTGACTGGGTCTTTGGAGCCGTCAGCAGGGTGACGACCAATTTTACAATCACAACCAAAAAGGTGATTTCTCACAAAGTGTAATCTTACAACCATGCGATATAATCTCACAACCGGGGATTGTAAACTCATAAGTCAATCAACCTTTTTTTAAAAAGGTTGATTGACTTATGAGTTTACAGTTTTTAAACGCATTTTTAAAACAAACGTTTTTAAAAGCAAACGAATTTTTAAAAAAAATGCGTTTGCAAATCAAATTCAAAGATTCATAGTTAAGTGTAAAAATGGTAAAATAAAATAATTTAATCCCCGCGGACCAAAAACCTTTGTTTTTTTCGTAAAAAACTTATAATCAATGCAAACGCATTATTTTTGTTGTGAGATTACACTCTTGAGTTGTGAGATTCGACGAATGTTGTGAGCATACATGAGCATTGGGGGGTAGAGTGGGGTCCACCCCCAGCCTCGAAATTTCGGACCTCCCTAGAAAAAATCTAGGGCCTCCCTCCCTCCAAAAGTTTTAAATTTTGACACCCTACCCCCTCTGGAATTCTAAATCTACCCCCTCCCCCCCACTCCGAGCCAAATTTTGGGTATGAATTTAGGTCAAAATTTACTGTCACAAACTATTTTTATACATAAATAGCCTATTTTAGTATATAAAATTCTATATTAGTGCTAAAAAACTTAAATAAATGATTTAATGTGACTTTGTTTGGAAACCGGACCCCCTCTGACCCCCTCTCTGGATTTCAAACTGGTCTCATTCGAGTCGACCCCCCTAAAAAGCTAGGGGGATACGGACCCACCCCCCTCTGGACCTCCTCCTAGTTTTTAAACGGCCATTTACCCGGGGTAGCCACACCCCCTAGCTTGCCGGTCCATGCTCATGTTTGGTTGTGAGCATATATGGACACAGTCAAAAAGCTAAGGGGTGTTTACCCCGGTTAAATGACATTTCAAAATCTAGGGTGGTCCTAGACGGGGTTAAACGCCCCTAGCTTTGTAAGGAGATCGACCCGGGGTGGAAGATTTTGAAACCTAGAGAGGGGTCAGGTGGGTTCCAATTTCCGAAACAAAATACTTTTAAATCATTAAATGTGTAATAATAGTTTTTTTATAAGATAATACTACATTTTATTGAACAAAAACCGATATTTAGGTATACAAAGGGTGTAACAACATGAATTTGTGTTAAAAATTCACGTTTTTGGAAGAAAATATAGTATAAAAAAGTACTTAAAATTTTCTCGAGAGGGGAGGGGGGTCAAATTTCAAAATCTAGAGGAGGGTCAGAAGGAAAAATTTAAAAATTTGGGAGGAGGGGGTTTTTAACTCCTTGTATTTTTTTCTAGGGGGTCCCCAAAATTTGGAGGCTAGCGGGAGGGTGGACCCCACCATACCCCCCCTTGTTTATCTATGGTTGTGAGATTGTACAGTTGTGAGATTTGACGTTGTGAGTTTAGTTTTTACCTTTAGCAGGAAACTTGGAATTGTCAGAAAATATTGGAAACTTGAAGCCGCAGCCCGCGTAAATAGGAACTTGGAGCCGAATATAAAAAAAATGGTTTGGAGTTAAAATTAGGCTTTTGCTTAGGCTTAGGGATTGGTTTTTTGGAGACTTCACACTCTCGACTCCAAGATTTCCACTTCTGGTTCTAAGTTTCAGCTCTAAATGCCCTCGGCTCCAAAGTGCCCTCGGCTCTAAGTATCCTCGGTTCCAAGTCGGGCGGGGGGGGCTCGGGGGGGGGGGGGGGGGGGGGGGGACGCCCAATTTTGGAAGAATGAAGGTAAGTATCCTCGGCTCCAAAGACCTTAAATGATATCTTAAGATGACTCAGAGAATGTCCGTCCGCTTTCAGGAACACCAGATGCTCCAGAACGAAGTCGTAGGACCCACGGCGCCGTTGAAAACATAGTCCGTTTTTTGTGTATATCGTCGTTAGTTCAGGGAAATGAGCCACAGTACATATAAAATACACGTGACTGTGACTTATTCTGTAGTTGATAGGCTGATGTTTGAAATCTAGAATGAGTCACAGTCTCATATATTTAACAAGCTGTGGCCATGCTAACGTCGTTAGTACTACTGCAGAATGAGTCAGAATTTGTATCAATTAGAAGCCCCGCTGACACTTTTTAGATTTGAAACAACGTTTTATGAATAACTATAGAGAATGATTCAAAGTCCCGTGTATTTTGTACTGGGTGTGACTCATTCTTCCATAGTAGGTAACGAAGATACACATGAAAATAAAGAAAAAAGACAATGGCAATAGGCAAGAATTGAACGGACAGATAGTGCCGACGAAATGTGTTGCGTCTGTCTTTGTCGAAAAGAATTGGATTTTAAATTTGAAGATTTAAACAGTATCCAGTTTTTGATAGTTTTCTGTTGTGTCTAAGTGGGACAATAAATAAGCGACTGAACGATACTATAAGCTAATTTAATGTTTTTAGAGAATCATTTTTAACGCGGTATATGTGAATAAAATATAACGCATCCTACGGAATTCTAACTAAAAGACGGTGCACAACGGAGTGACAAGTAGCAGACATGTGCACTGCCCCCCCCGGGGTTAAAACGGGGAGGGGGCAATTCCAAAACGGGGGGAAGCACGAGGGGGGCAACTTTTTGAAACGGGGGGGCAATAAAACGGGGGGGGGGGCGAGCGGGGGGAAAGAAAAAAAAAGAGAAAAAAAGAAGGGAAAAGGGAAAAAAGGGACAAAAAAAGGGGAAATAAGGTAAAAATAGGTCTAAAATGGCATAAAATACATTGAAATAGGCTAAAAACTGCAAAAAATTCGCGATGATGGCGTCATCATAGGTCAAAAATGGCGTCATATTTTTAGGGTACTTTTTCATTTTTTGGCGGGGGGGGCAATAAAACGGGGGGGGCAAATCCTCCAATAAAACGGGGGGGAGCATTTTCAGACCGTGCACAGGTCTGCAAGTAGGGATGCATTGAGCTGCTCACAAATGCGCAATACCAATTGGTACTCACATATATTTAATTGTGAGTACTAAAACTCAAGCTCACAATAAATCTCAGACTCAAGCTCACAATTAGCCCTAGCTTAATTGTGAGCTTGACCCTAAAAAATTTAAAAAAAATCTATTATACTTTACAAATGAGGTGTAACTCCTGAATAAAAAGTCTTGTTAGAGTATGCCATTATAACAACATAATTTCAATCTATTTAAATGGCATTTTTATTTTAAAGTCATATTTTTCTCTTAATTTACGCCAGTTATAATAAAATGCGTCTTTTATTTTAATAGTGGAAGAACTGTATTTATCTAAATTTACGTAAATAAAAAACCCATTTCAATTCAAGCTAATTAATGAAAAATAAGCCTTTATTTTGGTTGTTTTTTTTATAAATTGCCTATTTTTTTACCCATGCTTTTATTTGTTGGTTTTACACTTTCACTAAAAAAACTATTTTTCTACAAAAATGATGTTTTGTGTGAGAATAACTACTTAAAAATGCAGTAAAGAATTTTTGTTTTCGATTTCGACTATTTTTTGGCAGAATTTTATTCTGCGCTCCAAAAACTTGTAGTAACTGTTTTTTTTTGTTCAAATATCTTTACACCACATAAAAAACGCCGAAATAAGAATTTTTGGGGCATTTTATCCCGGAACAAAGTCTTTTTTTTCCGAAAAGTTTTGTTATAAAAATTTAAAAAAAGAACAGGCGTCGTATTTTTAACTTTATTTTGACACTCTAATTTTGATTTTAATGAATAATTTCTCCAAATATTAGTGTTTTCCTGAAAAAAAAAACCCCTGAGATTGTTGCCCATTGTTTGTGAAACGTAGAAATCTGAACAAAGTTTAACGAACATGACAGGTATTTTATAAAACTATATTTTTTTCAGTTTTTTTTTTTGTTAAAAACTCTGTCGAATAAATCGTTGTAAAATAGTAAAATTGACACTTTTTTATATAAATAAAGTTTCATAAGAAACTTAAATTCAGCATTTGTTCAAAAATTGCCAACCATTTTACGGTAAAAATCGCCAGTTTTTTTTTTCACAAAAACACTAATATAAGACTGTAAAAATTTTCAATCAAGGTTCCAAAATGATTATAAAAATACTTTGGTTTTTTATAAATTTTTGCACTAAAATTTGCTTAGTAAAAAAGAACGCCCTATATTTGGCCTTTTAAAATATGTTGGCGAAAAAATATTACAAGACTTTTGAGCACAAGGTAATATTTTTACAAAAAATCAAAAAGTGTAAATTCATAAAAGAGTTACAACGATGAATGGAAATATTTATTTTTTTATTTTTTACACGCTAATAGAATTTCCGCAGAAATTGATTACTTCGTTCGCGAAATATAATTACTTAAAGAAACACTGTCACAAATCGAATTTCTATGACGCTGGATCATACAACTTTTTTTGGTACTGAAACGATTAAACTGAAATTCATAAATATTGTCGAATTGGTTTGAACTGAACTGAAAAGGCCAAAATATTAAAAGTTGAGGTAGATAGGTTTCGTATTAAAGCAGTGGTCCATTCAGAGCCTTATAATAATAATAATATGCATTTAAATTGTCACAGTGTTTCTTTAATGTTTTATTCTATATTCTACATCAGTTTTGCGCAAAAAGTTATTACATTTTAAAAAAAGATTTTTAATAATATACTCAATTTGATCCTTTGAAGTTTAAATAATAAAAATCAATAATTAAACATTTTTGTTTCATATGACATGTTAGATGCTATAAAAACTTCATAAAAATGCTATTTTTAAAAATATGATTATGGTTGAATTATATCTGACTGACCGCGAAAATCAGAATGCAGACATGAGCAAACCATTGAAAATTGTGCGATTATGACCGTTTTTTTTAATAAATAACGCAGATTTTTTTTAAATCCACCTTTTTACAAAATATTTTAAAATTAACAAACTTTAGCCTTTAAAAATTTGCATTTGTGTTCCAAAATAAGTAATTTAATAAATAATTGTTAGATATTGGTATTTATCTTTATTATTAAACGCTTTTGTTAAAAATTTTGAATGGTTTTATTGTTAAATAGTCGACTCAATACTGAAATTATCGAGGTCAGCTAATTTTATTTGCCTATAGTAAAAGCATTTATTCTATTTTTTATTCTATTTCTTATGGAATTTCTTTCTTACATAAAAATTGCTATTTTTGTAATTTTAGAAAGTATACTTTTATTCAATGTTTAACTTGCTATAAAAATAAACATCCTAAATTTAGTTGATTTATAGTTGAAATATAATTGTTTACCTTTTGTCATTTTACACGCCAAAAAACCTTACATTATTTTTACTTAAGAACCTTAATTTTATATGAAATTCATATGTTAGTGAAATCAAGTTTTTCGCAGTGTTTTATGGGCTTGTCTTGGCGTTTTATAGTCTTAAATTAAAAATTTTCTCCCCGGGGAATTCAGCCCCTCGCAAAACATCCTGAGAAGACCCATTGCTGCTGTTCTGCCCCTTGACCTTATTTAGGGGCTCTATCCACCCATAGCCCCCATTTCTGGGGACTAAGGTCAATCACCTCTGTGCTTACGCCATTCGATTCTCCTAAAATTCATGCTATACGTAAGCATATTTTGAAAATTGGCCAGGCTCACAAATGCTCAATACCAATTGGTACTCACATATATTTAATTGTGAGTACTCAAGCTCACAATTAATTTAATTGTGAGTACTAAGTAATGCTCAGCTCACAATTAAAATCTGGTGCTCAATGCATCCCTAGTGACAAGGGACAAATGAAAACTCGTAACTGGTCGGAGCAGTGGGAGCGCGTTGTCACTTTTCCCTCAGGTAAAGGTTTTAGAGCATTCACAATCTATTTTAACGGTTAAAGGTGCGGTATACTAAATCATGGTGTATTTTTTTCGCGTGGTCTTTGGTATCAATCGATGCGTTAGGTTTTACTGAGTAAAAAATTGTATTACGAAAAAAATAATTTTCAGCGGTTCTCGAGATATTAGCAAGAATATTGCTTGGTTATTTCGGATTTTTTTTGTTTTCTACTAAACACCTGCGTAGTGATGAATTTGGTGTGTTTTTTTGCCTTCGTTTGATTTTGCAAACGCATTCTTTCTTGGAAAAATTCGTATGTTTTTAAGCCTTTTTTATGCTAATTTTGCTATGAAAAGATGGAGAATTTTTAGTTGTACTAATTTCTGTGAGGTTTTTTATGCTTTAATTCCAAAAAAAGGCTTTATACGAAAAAAAAAAACAAATTTGAAAATTTTGAGTTTAGTTCAGTCGCGGCGACCCTCCTCGTGTTGTTTGTTTTCTTTATCGCTCATCCCCTGTAAACAAATAACACCAGGAGGGTCGCCGCGACTGAACTAAACTCAAAATTTTCAAATTTGTTTTTTCGAATAAAGCCTTTTTTTGCAATAAAATCATAAAAAAAAACTTACAGAAAATTAGTACAACTAAAAATTCTCCATCTTTTCATAGCAAAATTAGCATAAAAAAAGGCTTAAAACATACGAATTTTCCCAAGAAAGAATGCGTTTGCAAAATCAAACGAAGGCAAAAAACACACTAAATTCATCACCACGCAGGTGTTTAGTAGAAAACAAAAAAAAATCCGAAATAAGCAAGCAATATTCTTGCTAATATCTCGAGAACCGCTAAAAATTATTTTTTTTCGTAATACAATTTTTTACTCAGTAAAACCTAACGCATCGATTGATACCAAAGACCACGCGAAAAAAATACACCATGATTTAGTATACCGCACCTTTAATGAGCAAGCTAAGCTGGAATTAAAATAAAATTTCCTTTTTGTTAAAAAATCACAAACTTTAACACTTTCTTTGTTTATTATACATTATGCCCTGGGGTCTATATTCTTTAGACCCTTTTTTCGGCTCGTAAAAGCTTAAAAGCTTACCATTTGTTATATATTTCAAATCAAACAGCTTATTTTTTAAAATTTTTCCTTGTGCTTCGTTAAGCATTTCCTTTTATGTCTGTTTATTTGTTAACAAAACGATAAAAAATTGTATCTAATTGCTAAAAGTTTAAATGACATTTTATATATTTCCCCTAAAAAGGCGCTTGTTGAGGATAAAGTTCAGTTTAAAACTTATTTTCATCAACAGTAGAGGCACCACTTCTTTGACGGCAGTAGGAATGTCTTCGGCTTTCATCACTTGTAAAAAAAAAACGTTCATTGATGAAACTATATTATTATTATTAAACATTATATTATTTTTCTGAATCAATATTTTGTATGTCTTATAATAATAAAAGTTATAAAATAAAATGTTGACAATATGTTCCTCTTACGCTTCACACCGAAGATTTTATTATATTCTATAGACTTTGTGTACACTAGCGACAAAAAAGTTTTTTTAAAAACTTATTAAAAATTCAAGATTACAGTAAAGCTAGTAACACACCACCATAAACCTGTACTCATATTAGTGTTGCAAAAATTTACTTATATTTAAAGGAGCACTGTCACAAATCAAATTCCTATAACGCCCGAACCGGACTATTCCTCATACCATACCTACCTAACTCGGGACTTTGGTATTTAGAGTGCTGCACTACAAGGCTACAACGTTTTTAATTTCAGCTTGAATCGGTTCAGTGTTAAAGGAGCAGGTCCAGTTCGGGCGTTATCGGAGATTGATTTGTGACAGTGCTCCTTTAAGCACGAATATATAAAGCATAAGAAAATGTCCGATTGTACACCAGTGATCTTCCCGGAACGGAACTCCCGCTTTTTATAAGGAGCTATGAAGCAACCCATGGAGCTGCGCCCTATTTTTGTACTAATTTCATGAATAATTTTGAAAGTGATGCTATATTTTGTCAAATCTTTTTAAACACTAGAAATAGTTCTTGAAATTGTTAATAGAGTGGTTAAATGTAAAGTTGAATTGGCTTTAAAATGTTGTTCACTTTAAAGGGCAGAACTTTCAGGAGCTCCCTTCGCTTTGAGTGGCTGGATATTGAAGGGTAGGAACATCAGTACTGTACACTAAATTTTTGACCAAAATTTTGCTAAAAGAGTCGCACTTGCAAACGTTAGTGCAATTTTTTTTTTATAAAAAATCCGACATTTTCTGCTAGCATTTTCCTGCCCTGCAATTTTTTAACAGAATGTTAGTTTTTGGCAGTGGGCACCACCCTTAGAATATTTAATTGCTTTTAAAATGTAGTGTGGTATTCGTCATCACGTTATATATGTTTTGCTTCATCGGATAGATTTCAGGGAAGAGCAGCGGCGCTCAATCCCGTCAGGGACGAATGAAGTCTAAAAAAAAGGGCTTCAAAATGTACCGGGCACGTTATTAGACAAATGAGGGCGCGCCATTTTTTAAAAGTCTCGCGCGGCCGCTTGTTACAACCCTATTTAAAAGTTTATTTATTTCGCATAAAACAAGATACGCAAGGCCGATGTTACTCAGCACTTTATTGCGCAACCAAATACATATAACAATATTAACAAAGAATATTAGAAAGAAAGAAATTTATTTTAGCAAAATGTTTTCAAAAAGAACACAACAAATAATAAAAATAAAAGATATCACACACAAACACAATATTAAGTATAAATTTTTTTATCACAAACACCACAGTATATATAACAACTAGTACCTATTAGTAAATGGTTACAAAATATAAATAAAAAACAATAAAAATAATAATATCGTATCGTATATGCGTATCTTGTTTTATGCGAAATAAATAAACTTTTAAATAGGGTTGTAACAAGCGGCCGCGCGAGACTTTTAAAAAATGGCGCGCCCTCATTTGTCTAATAACGTGCCCGGTACATTTTGAAGCCCTTTTTTTTAGACTTCATTCGTCCCTGACGGGATTGAGCGCCGCTGCTCTTCCCGAAATCTATCCCACGAAGCAAAACATATATGACGTGATCACGAATACTACATGACATTTTAAAGCAATCAAAATTCTAGGGTGGTGCCCACTGCCAAAAACTAACATTCTGTTAAAAATTGCAGTGCAGGAAAACTAGCAGAAAATGTCGGATTTTTTATAAAAAAAAAAAAATTCGCACGAACGTTTGCAAGTGCGACACTTTCTAGCAAAATGTTGGTCAAAAATTTAGTGTACTGTACTGATGTTCCTACCCTTCAATATCCAGCCACTCAAAGCGAAGGGAGCTCCTAAGTTCCGCCCTTTAAATGAGCGATTTTAAACTCATTTAAACTTTACATTTAAATGACTCTATTAACATTTTTAAGACTATTTCTAGCGTTTGAAAAAGAATTAACAAACTATAGCATCACTTTTTAATTATTCATGAAATTAGTACAAAAATAGGGCGCAGCTCCATGGGTTGCTTCATAGCTCCTAAAAGCGGAGCTCCGTTCTGGGGAACATCACTGGTGTACAGTCGGACATTTTCTTATGTTATATATTCGTGCTTAAATATAAGTAAATTTTTGCAACACTAATATGAGTACAGGTTTATGGTGGTGTGTTACTAGCTTTAACCCCCTAAAATTCTTAAGAGGTGATTTTATTATAATACCCTCATGCTTATACTCATATCAAAACTCTCGACACGCTGATGTCAAAAAAAATTATTTTCAACTTGATTTACCCCAGCCAAAATATACCCCCAAAAATTTTCAGGGGGTCTTTTTTATAATATTTATTATAATACCCTCATGTTTATACTCATATCAAAGCTTTAGACACGCTTATCCCAAAACTATAAATCTCAACTCGATTCATCTAATCGTTACCATTTTTACAACCCATAATGTACCCTCAAAAATTTTTAGGGGGTCTTTTTTATATATTTATTATAATACCCTCATGTTTATACGCATATCAAAGCTTTAGACACGCTTATCCCAAAAATATAAATTTCAACTCGATTCACCCATTGGTTACCGTTTTTACAACCCATAATGTACCCCCAAAAATTTTAGGGGGTCTTTTTTATATATTTATTGTAATACCGTCTTGTTTGTACTCATATAAAAACTTTAGACACGCTAATCCCAAAAATATATATTTCAACTCGATTCACCCAAAAAAGACCCCCTAAAAATTTTTGGGGGTACATTATGGGTTGTAAAAATGGTAACCATTAGATGAATCGAGTTGAAATTTATATTTTTGGGATAAGCGTGTCTAAAGCTTTGATATGAGTATAAACATGAGGGTATTATAATAAATATATAAAAAAGACCCCCTAAAAATTTTTGGGGGTACATTATGGGTCGTAAAAATGGTAACCATTGGGTGAATCGAGTTGAAATATATATTTTTGAGATAAGCGTGTCTAAAGCTTTGATATGAGTATAAGCATGAGGGTATTATAATAAATATATAAAAAAGACCTTCCAAAAATTTTTGGGAGTACATTTTGTTTGTAAAAATGGTAACCATAGGGTAAATCGAGTTGAAAATAATTTTTTTGACATCAGCGTGTCGAGAGTTTTGATATGAGTATAAACATGAGGCTATTATAATAAAATCACCTCTTAAGAATTTTAAGGGGTACATTGATGGGTGCAAAAATAGGTAACCAATGAAGAAAATTAAAAAAAACCATATATTTTTTAAATTAGTGCGTCGAGAGCTTTCATATGAGTATAAACATGTCACTTAAAATGAAAAAATGACAAACTTACCATTTTTCAAAATTGGGGGTATTTGGGGGTATTTAACCGGGTAACCATATAAAATTTTAGTCTAAAAATAATATTTTTAAAATTAGCACGCATAGAGCTTTCAAACAAATATAAACACGGCTTATAAATAATAAAAACAGAAAAATCACCCCTTAATAATTTTGAGGGTACAAAGGGGTCTGTATTTTAGTTACTCGACTATTTATAAAAATTTTTTTATTTTTTTTAAAATCAGCAAGCCGAGAGCTTTAAAATGATATATTACTCGCGTATGTAGAGGGGCTGTGTCAAAAGTTTTATTTTTAGGGGTCAGCCATTGCAGTGCCTTAGGGCATCAAGATTTTTTTGAGACTATCACCAAAATGTCGGACTTAAATTTCCGCATAAATCCCCCCGGTCTCAGGCCTGTGGCTCTAACAGTTTTTGAACATGATGCCAAAATATGCATTTGGTGTCCCCCATACAAAGATTTTTAGCAAAAATCGCGAAATTGACCCCCTTTAACCTCTCGGGGTACCCGACCCAGGTAGGTTACCCCTAGCAAATTATATATTTTTGAGCTCAGAAAAGTATGGGCAATCTGCCAAAAAAATTTCAGACGTAAAGCCTCATATGGTAAAAAGTTAAAAATTTAGCCGAAAAAAATCGACCGTAAATTTCGGCAATTTTGGGGCTAACCCCCAAAATTTTTTAAAAAAATTTTTTTTCGGGAGGTAGCCAAAAGTACAAGGACCTTAACGCGAGATATTTGCATATTGATCGCGGCGCGTTCAAAAGTTATGAGACCGCAAACAAAAAATTTTTTGTCAACTTTTTTCCAGTATCGCTAAAAAAACAGAGAGTAATACTCTTAAGAACGTAAAAATAGTTAAAGATTTAGGCGTATATGTAACTGAAAACCTAAAATTTTCTGAACACTGCAAATTGCTATCAAAAAAGTGTCATAGACTTGCCTCATTAATTTTTTGAACATTTACATCAAATTCTCCTGAAAATTTGTTAAAGGCTTTTATTACCTATGTAAGACCCACATTAGAGTATTGTAGTGTTGTTTGAAATCCGTATCAGCAAAAAGACATAAATATTATTGAAAATGTACAAAAAGGCTTTACAAGGCGTCTGTTTAGAAGATGCCAAATTCAATTTATGTAGGTTATGAAAATCGATTAAAATATTTAAAATTACAAAAGCTAAGTGAGCGTCGCTTACTCTTTGATTTATCAGAATGTTATAAAATTGTACATAAAAAAACAAACGTCAATCCCAACGACTTTTTTATTTTTAATAATAATCCTACAAGGGGTCAAGCATTCAAATTAAAGGTTCAAAAAAGTAGAGTGAATGCAAGAAAATTTTATTTTAGTAATAGAATTGTTTCTAAATGGAATGCATTGTCACAGGAACAAGTGTCAGCCGCTTCATTACAAGCTTTTAAAAAAGGTCTTGGATATGGTTCATGTTAGGACTTTAATAGCCTTTGAACCATATTCTAGTTTTAACCATGTTTTTGATTTGTTGTGTTGCAACCGTAATCGGTTTGCAGTTGTGATACTTTTGTTTTGTTGTTGGTTTTTACTGAAATAAACTTAGCTACTTAAAAGTTTTAACATCTTAACGTTAAAAAACAACTATTACTCATTTAAACACAAAATTTTTTGCCTTCGTTTTTTTTGTACAGCCAGGCTCGCAGTGGAAAAATTATCGCAGTGCGAAATAAAGCAGTGAATAAAGCAGCATTCAGTCCAAAAGAAATCGTAGTCCTATAGGCACCTTGCACTGGAACTCGGTTTATACATGAAATATGCAATATACATAAGCGTCACCATAATGGATAATTACCGTACTCCAACTTATCTTTTGTAGTATGCAAATCAACCGATCGAAATTTCGCGGGCTTTCGGCCCATTGATCTGCATACTACGAAAGATAAGTTTGAGTACGGTAATTATCCATTATGGTGGCTCCCTATGTGTATTGCATACTTCATGTATAAACCGAGTTCCAGTGCAAGGTGCCTATACTGCAAGAAAACTAACATTATGTTAAAAATCCCAGCACGGGAATATTAGCAGAAAATGTTGGATTTTTGCTAAAAAATCGCACAAAAATTTTCAAGTGCGACTTTTCTAGAAAAATTTGGGTCAAAAATCTAGTATAAAGTCGGACATTTTCTTGTGTTATATATTCTTGCTTAAATTAATAAAAGTAAACGATTTTGGATGGCTCACCTTCAAAAGAGTCCCGGCACAAAAGAGTCCTGAAAAAAATCGCTGCTGGCACAAAAGAGTCCTGGAGAAAATGCGTTCATGCGCCCAAGCGCTGCTAGGGCTGAGGTCGGCACAAAAGAGTCCTGGCATAAAATCAATTTTTAACAGCTGACATACAATGAAAAAGTGTACGGAGGTAAAGCAACGAAAATTTTAAGCCCCATGCGCCTGTTAAGACACAAAAAAGTGGAGTAGAATAAGAAGTAAAAAAATAAATAAATAAAATAATAAATCAATAAAAATTTGTTAATTTTTAAAAAAGTATCGCAGTAAAAACTTATACTGTAGCCATGTTTAACAACACTTAACCGGTATTTAACTATTAATGTTTTCCGGAGAAAACAGAATTTTTTGAACTAAGTTTTTTTCAACGTGTATTTAAACGATAAAATAGCCTAAAATGCGTATAGAATAAATTAAAACATAATCAAACAAGTCTCTCCGTCTGCTTGAAATGGCTGGTGCCCCGAAGCTTGATATTGAAGGGTAGAAAAATCACTTCTGTTAACTTTTCCTTTTTTTAGGTCACCTATTTTTTCTGCTTTAAAAGTAAAGTATACCACTTTAAAAGTAAAAATTTGTTTAAAAAACTACACAAAAGATTTAAAAAACTAAAAAGGTTACGATGGAAATTCAAATGTATCGAAGAGAATTTCGCAATTATCATAGGAGGTTATGTTCGTTTTAGTAATAGATTTATCAATTAATATTTATTTAAAGGTATATTCAATTTTTTATTACAATGTACGTTTTTTATTAAAATTTACTTTTTTATGTGTTTTTTATTCATTATATAACTACTTTTTAGGTATTTGTGGTATCCATTTTTATCTCACCTCCCATTATTAATATAATCATCATGCAAAATCTTTCTGTCATTCGGAATTCTGTCGTAATCTTTTATAATATTTTTAAAAATGTTTATAACATAATTTTTTATATTTAACTTAAAACGAATTATAAAACAAATCTGTGATTATGCTAAAAGTCCTTAAGATTTAAAGGTTATTTAAAGCCATATTAAATTAGACACATCTGGTTGACCTTACAATTACGACCAAAACATTTATTTGATAAAAATTGTAATATTTTAACTATGAACAAAAAATTTATCCTAACTAAAATACTTATTTAAACATGATTTTGTTACTCAATTATGACAAAAAACACCAATTCAATATTATATAATTTATACCCAAACACAATACATGACACAACACAACACACACACAAACCCAAACACATGTTTTCTTATTTTTTTAAATACTTTACAAAACTTCGAGCGTATTAATAACTAAATAATAAAAATACTTAAAAACATAAATTTTTTACCGTAATTCTTCACACAACCTCTTAAGAGGCTAATTAAAAAAAAACAAATAAAAAACTGGAAGACAGCTGAGGTGTAAACATTGTATCTCAGCTGTGAAAATTGATTTTATGCCAGGACTCTTTTGTGCCAACTTCAGCGCTCGCAGCGCTTGGGCGCATGAATGCATTTTCTCCAGGACTTTTTTGTGGCGGGACTCTTTTGTGCCAGAACTCTTTTGTGCCAGCTGCGATTTTTTTTCAGGACTCTTTTGTGCCGGACCCGTTTTGGATTACTTTTACTCGACTTTTAAATTTCACTTATTTTTACATTTACTCTTACTCGACTTTTAAAATTTCAGTTACTTTTACTCTTACTAGGATTTTTTTTCTGCAAATATTTAAATTAATTTAAGTAAAATTCAAATTACGAGTAGATTCTTTATAGGCTTGTTGTAAAATGGGTGGCACAAGAACGTTTTTAAGTCCCTTACGCGCTAAACACCCTTTATTTAGAACAAAAAATTTATTAAAATGGATATATATATATATATATATATATATATATATATATATATATATATATATAGATATAATATATATATATATATATAATATAT
>JASAMX010009615.1:0-11772 GCA_030248175.1 Microlaimidae sp. YZB2_3 | reverse complement strand
GTACTTGGTTCGGTTAGTATACTACATGATATATATATATGTGTGTGTGTGTGTGTGTGTGTGTGTGTGTGTGTGTGTGTGTTATGTGTCTGTATAATTTGTAAAAACTCTATAAATTTGTATGTTGTATGACCAAAATTCATCAAAAAAAAAATTCATTTTTACTTGGGAACAAATGGTGCTTGCGATATAAAAAAATGCTTCAAGCTAGGTGAAATTTTGTAAGCTCTGAACAAACTGGCATTAAAAGACAAATCTGGTAGAACTAGATTTTCTTGCTTATAAATAGTAGAATATATATCTTATCGAAAGTGTTTAAATTAAAATTAATTTTTGTATTCAGAATTTAAATTCAAATCATACAAAGAGTATTTCTAACATAATAATAAAAAAGTTTACATTGATTGGCGACGGCACGCAAATATGTCCCTTTTAGGCACAGTAACTGAAAACAATTGAAAAGCCTATAATAATTTACCAAAAATATTTTTCCAGTTTTAATTAAGGAAAAACACCACAGTTATGACGATTTTTACTAAAAGTTAGATATCAACTTAGATATTAATTTTTGTTTGACAAAATTATAGTGCGATCGAAAGCTCAGATTATGATGTATCCAACGGTAATAGTTTCATGGTTTACTGAATGTTCTATTTCGACATATAGTTTGATGAATTTAAAGCTCAAAAAACAGTTTTTGTCCATTTAAAATATTTGATTAGCTCAGTTTTTCCTGCAATTTTATAGAAAGTTAACGAAAAATTGGGGCCAACTTTTAGATGTGGTTTGGTGTAAAACGTAATTTAAAATTTTAAGAAAATTAAAAAAATCGATGTTTTTAAAAGAAAAATTAAATAAAAAATCCTGAATTAGTTTTTTAATCAAATACAATTTAAAGTATTGATTAGACTTTTGTCTAACTATTTCCAAACTTTAATTAAAATCTGAGCGAATAAATTTTTTTAATTTTTACTTAAATTTTTGTGATTTGACACCGAGAAACAACATTTCAAAACGTTTGTTTAAAAGTATGTTTTACGAAAGAGATCTCAGATGGGCCATTAACCAAGTGGTTAGAGTGTGGGGTTCAGATCCTCGGACCCGTAGGTTCGATTCTCTCGCAAGCAATGTTTTTAACGTCGAAAAAAAATTTTTTTTAAACTTTTTATTTAAAAAAGGTGTTCTTTATTCAAGATACGCTAAATTAAAAATGAAAAAATAGAATATTTTTGATAATGAATTTTATTATAATATAATGCATTTTTCACATGTATTTTATTGGTGTCATTTAATGATTGTGGACGATAACAATTTTTTAAGAAAAATGAATGTTAAAAATCGAATGAGCAGGTCAAATTACGTTAGTAAAAATAAATTAGAAAAGATCTGCCGTCAAAATCTAACTGTGGTGTTCTACCTAAGATTCTGCTGCTTTTGATTTTAAGGATGAAGTTCCAATAAAAGAGTGAAAAACATAGTTTTAACAGCTAAAAATTAAGATTACAATGTTTTTGTTTATTTTTAGGCAAATATTAATTAAAAAAATTAAGTTTTGATTAAACGTAAAGCTTTTTAAAGAGTTATAATTTTAGGTTAAATTTTGATTAAGCGTAAAGCTTTTTAAAGAGCTATAATTTTAGGTCAAGCTTTTCCCATTAGTGAATTAAGATTTTTTTTTGAAGTTCATAGTGCTTGTAAAACTGGTTTTACTATTTAAAAACTAAGAATGAAACACTGCAAATATTTAATTGTAAATGTAAGTCAATCAAATGCTTTGAAATATAATAAACATTACAAAAAACCGAAATAAATATGGCAATGCATTATTTAACAAAATAAAAACTTATCTAATCTATCTAAACCCCCGACAATAAGATTTTTTATTCTCACCTCATTTAGATTAATATAAATTTTATGCTTGGAATGAAACACCCAAACAACAAAGGGACAAATCTAAGACCTAAGAGACAAAAAGACATACAGACATACATACAAACATTACGTCTTTATATATATTGTTGTTGTTAAAACTAGTGTTTCTTTTCAAGTAAATTGGGTAAAATTTATGATATATCTTTTAAAAATTTTAAACTAAGCAAATTTTAAAGCTATTCGACATCTTTTTATTTTTATTTCCAACAGACACCTAAATTATAACTTTAATTTAAACACCTTTCAGGTCTTTTTGCAGATTACCGAAAATTTGATCCAAGACTTCATTCGAATACTTGTATTTCGGTCTAATGTGACGGTGATTCACAAAAAATGAAAATAATAATACTCATTAATCGTTCGAAATAACCCTATTTTTCTAAAAATGCCTTTAAGTTTCTTAAAATTCGGAATAGTTGATATAAATTGTTCCGGGACTTAGGGTCAATGGAGCCGAGAAAACATGGAGCTGAAACTTTGAGCCAAAATTAAGGAACTTGGAGTCATAGGTGGAAAGCTCAGAGCCGCAAGTAAAAGTTGCAGAAACGTAAGCCTAAGCAAAACCTAAATATAAGGTGAAACCCCCTTTATTAAAAATATACACATTTACTGGTTTTGGACAAGTTTGTAAAAATGGAACGGGCTACTTCTGGCATGGCGTTTCAACGCTTGGCTTAATCAAAAATCTAGCAAAAATTTTATCAAAGCTTTCTTTCTCTAAAGATTGCCCAATTTTTATAAATTTACGAAATTAAAAATATCATAATCCAAATGCTACTATGTTATGAAAAAGTTGGTGAATAAAACTTGCATGCCGTTTTAAACATAATATAAAAATGAATTCGTTATGTTTTAAAAAGAAATTTGTTAAAAAAAAGATTCAAACTGCAATTAAGATTTAATGAAACACCGTCCTTTCCGGACCCCCATGAGTCCACAGCACTTGAAGGCTGGTTTTTCTAAAAAAATATAAAATTTAGTTTTGGAAGGTTTTCTCTTTGAAAATTTTAATTTTTTCGTGTATTTCAAAAATTCACCTGGTTACATAGGACATACGCTGCCGCTTTGTCGATGACACAAAACTGATAAAAAGTGTTTCTATTTGTTGCATTTTAGGCAATAATACTTTTAATTAATTTCTTTCAGCTAAAATAAAGACTAATAGTTTTAAACAACATCTAATAATTTTAAACAACATATTTTTGTGCATCACTATTGTCCTTGCCCAAAAGCGACAGGGTACCTAGAAACCATCATAAAAAATATAATTATAGATTCAAGATGAATTCTATCAGGGTGAAAATGACTAGGTGGTAAAGTAACCACTCGTTCTTTGAGGAGAGAAATATCTGACGCAATTTAATAATAATTGGTTATATCATCTCTAAAAACTTTTTTTTATTATTTTTGTTCTCAAGCGTTCATTCTTTTTTTCTTCCTGACGGCGGACGGTTACGCCCTGAATTTCAGCCTGAAAGATTTTAACATTAGTTCTGAATAAAGGTTTTTAGTGCAAAAAGTGGGTACAATGACAACCAGCGCCAATCATATGTTGGAAAAAATTAAGAAACAGCGAGCGACTATGTAGTACATTAACCCTTATCGAAAAACCCTTATCGTGTATTTTACAAAAAATAAGCGGGAATCGGTAAAAGGAGAATATAGAAACTTTTTAATGAAACAGGCTTCTAAACATTATTTAACTTTATACCTATGATAAAATTAGTTTCAAGGGGCGAATTTCAACTTTAATTTGGTAATTCGACATTATTGTCCTGGAAAGTATATTTTAGTGATGACTTCTAACTATTTTGATGTTTAATGAAAAAACAAAAATATAGTTTGCATAAATTAAATCAATTTAACACAACCATGGTGTACTTGTGCAACAATTTTTAAAGTATATGTGGTAAGTAAGTAAAAAACCAAGAAAAATTAGATTTTTTAAACACCTTAGAAATTTTTTAGCTTTAAAATGTCATACAGTATTCGTGATCACGTCATATATGTTTTGCTTTATGAGATAGGTTGTCGGAGGAGCAGCGACAAAACAGGGCTTCAAAATGAAGGTGCGAATATGGCTGAAGGAATGCCGCGCGGGCGGGTTATTAGAAAGGCCCCGGCGCGTTATTAGACATAAATGCGGGCGTCCCTTTATGCGCGCGGTATTCTTTGATGCGCACGGGATTCCTTCCGTTTAGAACAATGGATTTTAAACAGGGTGAAAATTTTATTCTGATAATTTTTGTACCCTCATTAAAAAAACGCTTATTCAGAACTATTTTAAAATTTTCGGTGTTCTTTTATTCATAATATTATTAATTTATCGTCATTATTGTGCAATATCCCTTGTACTTCATCAAACAAAAAATAATTAGCAATACCTTAAGGAATCTGTTTTACACAACAGAAGATTGGGCACCTTGATAGAATTTTTGTATTCTGAATCAATATCGATAGTCATTGAGTTTCTCATTAGAAAAGAAATCCGATCTTGCAGGTTCATTGCCATAAATATCATTAAAAGTAATAAAATAACCAGAAAAAACAGCCTATAAATTTTTTTCAAATATACTAAAATATGTAAGTAAGTAAATAATTATTTGTTAAATCGCAAACTACGCACAAGATGGGTACAACTATATGTTATAAATAGTATAAAATTACCATAAAATATAAAAAACATTGTGAAAATGAATATGAAAATAAAAATTCAAATAAAACTAACTGTCTTATCTACCAAGCATAACAAAATTTAAGTCAATGGTCCCGCCACGAATCAAAATTTCTCTCAAATTTTTAGTATTTTTGAAACTTGAAATATTGAAAATAATAAAACATATATTTCTAAAATTTTAACGGCTTTGTGTGTTAAATTAAAGCATTACAAAATTTTTTTGACTAACCGAATGAACTTACATATAAAAATCTTACGCAAAAATAGCTTAAAACAATGGTCAAAAATTAAAAAAATACTTTAAAATGTTTTAATAGTTTTTTTAATTCTCCGATCTCTAGAAAAATGGGTATGAACAACTTATTTTATAAAGAATTTTGATTTGGTGGCCGGACCGCCGACCAAAAATTTCGTTATTATTTCTTAGATAAGTCCATTAAAAAAATTTTAAAAAATTTTTGGTTAAAGATAAATTCTATTAAGATGAAAATTGTGGCGTGGTAAATTAACGACTCGTTTTTTGAAAAAAAATATCACGTGCAGAGAAACACATGTTGATACTAAATAATAATTGATTACATAACCGCTGAAAATTTTTTTTTAATTTTTCTCACTCGCGGGTTTCTTGTTTATTTCTTTCTGGCGAAGAGCAGTTAGGCCCTTAATTTCAGCCTGGAAGACTTTAGCTTTAGTTTGTAAACATAATTTTTTTTAAACTTGTTCCTACTATTTTTTTGACAAAAAATTCCAAACGGACAATACCTTATTGTTAAAAAAATATTTACTAATATTGGTTTTCACTTTTCTCATCTTTAATTTATAAATATTTACTCTGGTTCGATGTTTTTATTTAAGCACAAAAATCTACATATCAATAATAAACTTCACAAAACCATGCGATTTTTCAATTTCTAGCAAAGTCTGAACGTAGGTGGTGTATACCTTTAGCAATGCTGACATATCACTTTTTTAAACTCTAATAGATGCATTTAATTCCTGATCTTGATGTAGTTTTTGTTGCTAGTTTAGCGATGTGAATTTCAAACTTAAGATTATATGACATTACAACATCTATATTTCAAACAAAATCAACCATAGCAATATCTTTAATCAATAAAGGCTGCTTAATTTTTGAATTATTTTTGCCAAAAGAAAGTTATGTGGTTTTTTAATTTTACAGAATGTTGTCCATAATTAGAGGGATCTTTAGCTGCAATTTCACAGTTATTAATTCATTAAAAAAATTATTTTTATTTAGCATAAGTCATTAGTTCTGAATATTTAAGTAAATAATCATATCAAAAAAAATTACAGCCAAACCTAAACCATAATGGAAATCTGGAGTGTAGAAATTTCATACCAACCAGTGAAGTTTCTTCGAAGAATTCGTCCATTTTACTGTTTTTCTGTTTTAATCTTGTTCTTGGCTTTTTTTCTTTTCGACAAAGAATTTTTTCATTTGTGTTTGAATTTTTGTACATTATTATTTTTAATTCATTTAGTTATTCAAAATTTTTCAAATAAGGTTTACTGATTACTGAAATCGATATATTAAGCTTCTGAATCAATAAACTTTTTTAGTTGGAAAAATGACGCGGAATAACGACAAGCCTTGACATCTAAGTGGTGCATATTATCATTTAAGTAATATGTCGCTAATAAAGCATTAGAAAAACAAAGAAATGTTGTTAATCCACTAAGCCTTCCTTTCACCAGATATACAACGTTTCGGAAAAGTTTGACAAATCCAACCTTGCTGACCTCGTTTTTTTGCAGTATTGAATCAAATATTTAACAAAAAAATTTAAATTTTTGAGCAAAATTGCCTTATTAAATACTTTAATTTAACAATTAATTATCAAATACTTAAAATTAAAAAAAAATTTTTTTAGGACTAAAGTTGCCTATATTTTGTATGTTTTGTAAAAAAATAGGAATAAAAAAAAGTCGGCTTTTCAATTCATTTTTTAAACGTCACCGCATAATTATTTTAATTGGTCGTCTCATGTATTCAGATAAATTTACGACGTCAGCCAGATGTAATTAAATCATAAGAATTTTTACTATTCTCTGATATTAATTTTTAATTCACCGTCCAAGTAGCAAAATATAATTTAAATAGGCTTTATCATCAATGCATAATTTTTTCTACCGAACAAACTAAACGGCGAAAATTACTTCAAAGTTCAGCGGTAAGAACTGTTTTTTAAATTTTCAAGCGGAGTTATATTAAAAAAACCGGTTTTAAGGTCTCTCCGGACAGTTTTCTTAAGTATGGAAAATCGCGATTTTTGGCATACGAGATCTCGTGAAATACAGTAATACTTCACTAAAAAATTTATATGAGTGTTAAAAAGCATTCATTATATTATTGTAAGTACTTGAAATAATTGATATTAAAAATCAAATTGCAATGAAGTTTTTTTAAAACCCTTAAAAATATTTACTGCACACTATTTATTAAAAAAATACTTCCCATAGAGAGACACCGTTACCCTTTTTCACGTACGTAAAAATTAAATTGATTATTGTTGTATTTATGGTTTAATATATAATTTTCCGTGAAAAATGGGGGTTGATTTTTTCAAAATTTCGGTGAAACTTCGATTTAATTTAACTTGGTAAAGTTTAAAGCTCCAGATAGTATATTTCTATTGAAATTTATAATTTTTGGAAGCCCATAATATCTTTTGTATTTTTTAACGCATAAATAGTTATGTCGTGCGTCTGCGTTTTATCGACTGTTTTCAGAAGGGTGGTTTATAAATCGCTTTTAGAGCTCTTCATCCCATGGTATCAGTGGCATAGTCGGTAAGCGCGTCGTCAATTTTTTTGAAAGGTCCCGAGATCGATTCCCACATAAAACATATTTGGCCACAATTTTTTTTTTTTGATTTTAATAATGTTTTTTTTAAATTTTTTTACAGTTTTAAAAATTTATTTACATAAATTCAAAAAATATCATTATTGTAATCAGGATTTGTTGCCTGCTTTTCGCCAATTAGTCAAATTTTCGTCATTTGAATATCATAAAATATTATAATACTTTATAAGTATAATAATTCAAAAGTAAATTGTGTGTAAATAAAAATGGGTAATTTTTGCTCTTCATTGCAATTGGTTTACTACTGAAGGCTCTGCAATAAAAACTGTCCGGAGAGACCTTAAAGTTGTCCAACATTTTAATTTATCACTTAACATAAACACATGTTGTTTTCAAATTTAAAATTGAATTTTCCATAAAAGCAATATCATTCTGAAAAGTACAAATTAAAACCCCTAAGCTATTTCAGTAAATAAAAATTGTTATTAGAAATTGCTAATTTTTTAATCATTTTTAAAAATTCTTTTTCTAAATTGCACCAAATCAAAAATCTTGTGACTGACATACAAAACCTAAAACGACCAGATGATATGTTAATCCGCAGAATTTAGTAAACTGACGGATTCTAATTTTGTTATACCTAGCTTGGAATGTTTTTAATGTTTTTCCAGACCAGAGAACGACACTATAGGGATGCATTGAGCACCAGATTTTAATTGTGAGCTGAACATTACTTTGTACTCACATTTAAATTAATCGTGAGCTTGAGCTTGAGTACTCATAATTAAGGATGCATTGAGCTGCTTACAAATGCTCAATACCAATTGGTACTCACATATATTTTTTGTGAGTATTAAGCTCAAGCTCAAGCTCAAAATAAATCTCAGGCTCAAGCTCAAGCTCACAATAAACCTCAGGCTCAAGCTCACAATAAATCTCATGCTCAAGCTCAAGCTCACAATCGGTCCAAGCTAATTAGCTTAATTGTGAGCTTGACCCTAAAAAATAAAAAAATCTATTATACTTTATCAAAGATGTGAGACTCCTGAATAAAAAGTCTGATTAGAATATGCCATTATAACAACATAATTTCAATCCATTTAAATAACATTTTTATTTTAAAGTCATATTTTTTATTAATTCGCTCCAGTTCTAATAAAGAGAATCTTTTTCTTTTTATTTAATAATGGAAATGAAAGAACTCAATTTATTTCTGGTTGAATTATATCTGGCTGACCGCGAAAATCAGAATACACACATGAGCGGACCAATTAAAATTAAGCGGTTATGACGGTTTAAAAAAACAAATAAGAAAGGCAGAAGTTCTTTTTAATCCACCTTTTTTTAAAAAATATACTAAATTAACGATCTTCAGCCCTTAAAAAATTTGCATTTGGGTTCCCAAATAAGTAATTTGATAAATAATTATTAAAATACAGTTTTTCATCTTTGTTTTTAACCCGCTTTAGTGAAAAATTTTGAATATTTTTGTTTTAAAATAGTCGATTCAATACTGCAAATATCGCAGTCAGCTAGATTTTATTTGCCTATAAATTTACGTAAATAACTAAACCCATTTTAATTCAATCAAATTAATGAAAAATAAGCCATTATTTTAGTTGTACTTTCTGATAAATTATACATTTTTCACCCATGGTTTTATCTGTTGGTTTTACACTTTTATAAAAAACTATATTTTCTACAAAAATGATGTTTTGTGTGAGAATAAAAACCTGTTTTTGATTTCGACAATTTTTTGGCAGAACCTTATTCTGCGCTCCAAAAATTTCTAACTGGTTTTTTTTGTTCAAATATTTTTAGACCACGTCTAAAAAAGGCTTACTAAATAAGGATTTTTGGGGTATTTTATCCTGGAACAATGTCTTCTTCGCAGCGAAAAGATTTTTTAAATGTAAAAAAAGAACAGGCGTCATATATTTAACTTTTTTTGAACACCCTAATTTATTTTACTTTTAATGATTAATTTCTGGAAATATTAGTGTTTTCTTAAAAAAAACTCCTGAGATTGTTACCCATTGTTTGCGAAATGAAGAAATCGAAACAACGTTTAACGAACATGACAGGTATTTTATAAAATTTTATTTTCTTTATTTTTTTTTATTAAAAACTCTGTCGAAACAAATCATTGTAAAATAGTAAAATTGACACTTTTTCATGTGAATAAAAAGTTTCATAAAAGACTTAAATTCAGCCTTTGTTCTCCTGCCAAAAAATTTGGCAGCCGTTTTAAGGTAAAAACCGCAAGTTTTTTCACTAAAACATTAATATCTCGACAAATACTTTGTAACAATTTTCAATCAAGGTTTCAAAATGATTATAAAAATACTATGGTTTTTTATAAATTTTTGCACTAAAATTTCTTAGTAAAAAGAATGCCCTATATTGGTCTTTTAAAATATTTTGACGAAAAAATATTACACGACTTTGGAGCACAAGGTTATATTTTTACAAAAAATCAAAAGGTGTCAATTGTCAATAGACTATTTCGACATAAGGCGTTTTACACAGTAAAATTCCGATACACATTAGGCCGAAAGTTGAAATTAAAATAATATTTAACGAAAATTTCTATTACTTTTGCAGTGTAATGTGTAACAGCTAAGGCAAAAATATGTTTATTTGGATTTGTAATAATGACGTTATTAAAGTTTAATTTGGTAAAAATGCGAACATAAAAAATAAAATTACGATAATACCGAGAACCGCAGATATAAGTAGTAGTTTACTCTGTGTAGTCAGATGGTCTGATGGTCTAGTGGTTTGAGGCGGTCGGCTTTAGACTGGAAGGTCGGGATTTCGGACCCTAATGAAATTCCTTTTTGTAACAAGAATTTAAACTTATCAAAATTTCATTTAAACTAATTAAAATTGAATCTAATAAAAAAACAGATCTTTTAAGATATTTTAAAAAAATTAATTAATTGATTATTAGATTGGTATTAATAAACAAGAAAGAAAATAGATATGCTAAGTAGATTAGATGTAAATACTAAATTTTTGATGTAGACATTTTTCTATAGACACAAAAAAATTAAAACGAAAGTATGTAAATGTAAAAAAGCTTCTTAAAGCATATCGTTTAATTTCTTTTAATATAATAGTAATGGTTGATTTTTTAATTAAAAATCCTCCACGAAATATTGTTTTTCATTATTGTTGTGGATTTTATATAAAATAATCTTCCGGAAAATAATTTTTCCAAAAAACACCAAGTAAGTATTATGCAGCTATATTCTGATCTACCAATGAAAAAAACTAAATATAAATTATACGTCCCGGTACAAGAAATGAAAAAAGAAGTTCATTGGGATTCGAACTCCCGACCTTGATTATCGAGTAAAATCCTACTTTCGTAATTTTATTTTTTATGTTCGCGTTTTTACGAAATTAAACATTAATAACTACATTATTACAAATCCAATCAAATTTATATTTTTCTTTAGTGTTTACAAGTTATTTTACACTGCAAAAATTAATAGAAGTTTTCATTTATATATTATTTTAAATTCAACTTTCGGCCTAATGTGTATTGGAATTTTACTGTGTAAAACGCCTTATGTCGAAATAGTCTATTCATAAAAGAGTGGAAATATTTCTTTTTTTTTTATTTTTTACACACTAATAAAATTTCCTCATAAACTGGTTGGTTCGTTCGTGAGATAGATGCTTACTTAAAAAACACTGTCACAAATCAAATTCCAATGACGCTTACAACTTTTTCCTATACAACTTTTTTTCGTACTGAAACGATTAAACTGAAATTTATAAATGTTGTCGAATTGGTCTGAAATGAACTGAAGAAGCCAAAATATTAAATTTGAGGTAGATAGGTTTTGTATTAAAGGAGTAGTCCAGTCCATTCAGAGAGTTATACGCATTTGATTTTTGACAGTGCTTCTTTAATGTTTAATTCTATATTTCACATCAGTTTTTTGCAAAAAATTATTGAATTTTAAAAAAAGATTTCTAATAATATACCCAATTTCATCCTTTGAAATTTAAATAACAAAAATCAATAATTAAACATTTTTGTGTCATATGACATGTTGAAGATGCTACAAAAATATGATTATGGTTGAATTATATCTGACTGACCGCGAAAATCATAATGCAGACATGAGCAAAACCAATTAAAATTGTGCGATTATTAACCAATAATGCGGATTTTTTTTAATTCCACCTTTTTACAAAATATTTAAAAATTAACCAACTTTAGCCCTTAAAAATTAGCATTTGTGTTCCAAAATAAGTAATTTGATGAATAATTATTATATATGGGTATATATTATTTAATTTTATTATTAAACGCTTTCATTAA
>JASAMX010009611.1:0-39350 GCA_030248175.1 Microlaimidae sp. YZB2_3 | reverse complement strand
TTTAAATTTTTGACACGGGGAGCACTGGGGCTTCGCCAAAAAACGCCCTTCGTGGACGAGGCTTCTGCCAAGTTGTCCTTGTAACATTTGCTTAGCTTGGAGCCGCGTTTAAGCTCTGGAGGAACGCTTACCGCCCGGGTACCACCACGATTTTCCATTTTTATTAATGTTTAGAAAAAATTTTAATTTTTTTCGGCTCAAACTATTGCGCTCATAAAACAGTATTGATTTTAAAAAAAATTCAACACTTACTTAAAGTATTAATTCACAAAATAATTCCCACTTTGTAACGAAATTTTAGCCAACAGTAAACATAAAGATGCTGAAACAAATATAAAGACTTCTCTTAATACAAGAAATCTTAGCAGCAATCGTAAAATAAGGTTCAACCCAACCCTGCACTAGAAAATAAAGGCTTGCACCTAACTTAAAATAAAATAGCCTTAAAAAAAAAGTCAACAGAATCAAAAAGGCAACGATGCGGCGTGATGAGCTATTGGTGATGAGAGATATAATCAATCAACACAAAAAAATTGGAGCACATAGAAAACTATCACTCTTGCGCAACACTTAAGCACTAAACCAATATGCCTAACTTTTTGAGAAAAACTTTTAAAAATGTAGGCGAAAAAAAATATATAGGCTGCCACAAAAAAAGGCTTTCAAATCAGGAACACAACAACAGTTGTACTGTCTATATTTAAAAAAATAATTGATTAAAAAAATTAGTTCGACCTGGTATTAAAAATAAAACTGCCACAAAAAATTTCAAAAAAAAACATTAAGGCCGGCCCACGCCCCGCGGGAACCACGAGGCGGGGAAACAAAAAAAAAAAAAAAAATAAAAAAGTGCACCAAGAACCACCCCCCCGAGTTCCCCCGAAATTTCTAAGACATTTAAGACCATAATCTCAATTTGCAGCGCAAAAAAAAACTTTGGGCCCAAGAACTTTATTGAGCGCAAGAGACATAAGCGAAAAAAAGGACGCTACTATTGATTTGGACAGGGTGATTAACTGAAAAAGTGCGAAGTGTAGAATACCCCGTGAAAAAACTATATTATGCTAAACAAACGACTAGATTTTATTTTATATAATATAGATAAATATTTAATAAAAAATACAAAAAAAATGAGTGTACGATAATAATAGGATGCATTCAAACGAAAGTAGCACTTAACAACAGATGCATACACAATTATCCGTGGGTACCCTGACAACATACTTGACAACGAACGTACCATAAACAGCACACCACACACAATGATGACCTTTTGAGACAAATTACTGAATAGCATAGGTTGTTTTTTTTTAACCTTTTATTTTAGATAAAATAAAGTTTAGCTTAAAATTTGGGAAAAATTATTTGATTAAATATTGATCTTAATTAAGTACAGTAAAAATATATTTGAAGAAAACATACGAAAAAAACAAATTATGTTTTAAGCATTTATTTTAACGCTTTTTATATTTACGACTTTTATTACCAATAGATACCTATTGTAACTAAACAAAACGATATTTACGCTAAAAACAAAATTTACGAATATTTTTTATTTTGCTAAAGTTTGTTTTTTGCTTAAAATATGTGTACAATTTTAAAATAATATAAGAAAATTAAATAAATTAATTAATTAAATAGAAAACAATATGACTAATTAAGGACAATTTAGAAGAAAAAAAATTAAGTATTAGAAAAACATCGTTGAGGCTTATTATTCTTTTTTTTTCTTCAGAAATTAGTATAAACAATGAATTTCCATAAGTTGTTTAATTTTCACAGGTGAACAACAAATCACAGTGGGACACTCTTCTCTTGAGAAGTTATACATAATCTCTTAAAATCCAAAACTTCTAAAGGTGACATAAGGAGATAAAATTTCTATAAATCTTAGTCACACAAAAAAAAATTTCGGACGTTTTTCGAAAGGACCTTTTGTAACATCAATTTACAAATTTTATTACTAGAGTTTAATTAATCAAACTAAATTTGATCTTGTTTTCATTTTCGTCAAGGTTTCACAGCTAATTCCAGTCAGGAATTACTTTTTGGAAACTCAAGAAAAATTATATTACCAGGTTTTTTTTTAAGAATAAAACACAGGTACGGTAGGTGACACAGGTAAATGTTTAAACAAAAATTTGATCCCGGGTCACGGCAACCATTAATGTTACAATGTTTAGGTCCATTTTAAAATATAAATTTATTTACAAGAGATTATGTACAAGTTTACGAAACTACAAAACAATAAAATGGTATCACAGACTCCGGCAGAGTTTCGACTAAAATACTCCTCCTGATGAAAAACATGAATGCTTATATACTAATATTCCGTGCGGTCTTTGTAGATGCCGCTTACTATAGTTTAAGATTATGAAGTTTTTCTGACTATTATGCTCACGTTGACATGTTTATTTAATATCCAGGTTTCGCACTTCAAAAAGAGGAAACTCTGGTCGGCTTTTTAAGATCTTGTTAGCTAATCTGAAGGTCTGTTGATTAAGAGTTACTCAGAGCTAGATTATATTATTTGAAGTGTTTATTTGTTTCGTTCTTTTTGGATAAATATAATCTTGTTTGCCAAGGTAAATTCTCTTTTGTAACTATAAACTTTTGTTTGTAATTTGCACACATATCTTTGACAATTTCAAACGTACGCGATTTTCTGTGCATATACCACTGATTTCTTGCGAAGAGATTTTTTGCAGTCAATATCTGTTTTTTCGTGCAGCGCATTTACTTGCAAAAGTGGAAGAAAATTTGCAATATGCACTTGAAAACGCTTACACTGTTAAAAATTGGTGCACCCAAAAATAGCAGAGAATGACGGGTTTTCAGTATTAAACTCGGACAAGAGTGCTAGTTTCATGCAAAATATTTTATTTAAAAATTAGTATTATTTTTATTCAGCGTTACGCGATATCTTTTTTTCAAATTAAATATAGACAGTTCATTATTAACTTTTTGTTTTAAAAATTTGCGTTTGGTGTCTTTTGGGTGGATACAAAATATTGGATTTAAAAAACTGGACTGACTCTGAAGGTTTTTTTAAAAATTTTATGAATACTATAGTGTAGATTTGCAATAAACTTAAAAATTTTAAAAGAAAGACTAGACATCAGCTTGAATTTTTTTAACGTAACAAAATTTAAAAACAATTTCAAATATGCACCTAAAAATAAACGCAAGAATATATAATTCAAGTAAATATGTCCAGTTGTACAATAAACCGTTCTAATCAACTCACACATGTAAAAGTAAAATAGTCTTAGAAAAAACGAGTTTTTCGGTGTAGAAATACCGCTGTGCGAGAAAAGTTTTATTGAGTGCACAGAAAATAGCTTGCGCGTGAAAAATCACAGTGCAATCAAAGTGCAACATTTCTTGTAAAATTTAGGTAACAAAATTCCCTGTCAAACCGGAAATCCTCTTGTTTTATATATTTTTGATATAAGCAATGATATTAAAATAACTCCAATATATGCAAAATTTGTGATTATTGAGGCAAATAAAACCTAGCTGACCTCGATGATTTGCAGTATTGAATCGACTATATTTAACATTAAAATCATTTAAAACTTTCAGTAAAAACGGTTTTATATTTAATATTAAATCCCATATTTTAACAATTCGTACACAATTTGGAACAAAAATACAATTTTTTAAAGCGTGAAAGTTGAATAATTTATGTATATTTATTTAAAAGCAGGAATTAAAAAAAAACATGCGTTCCAATTCGTTTATTTTAAAAAAAAAATTATAACCGCACAATTTATGGTCCGTTTACGTCTCCTATACAAACTTACTAGAGGTCAGCCAGATATATTTCAACCATAAATATCTACTGTCAAACTCTCATCTTGTAAATAAAATCTACAAACGGCTTTTAATACTCAAGAAATCTTTAACTTTTTAAAATAAAGATTCGTGTGATTAAACTAAGGAATCTTAATAAAATAAAGAGGCTTTAGAAAATCTTAATCTAGCATAATAAACAATAAATATTCTAATATTAAAAAATTAAATTAGCTTTGTAGATAAAATCTTGTATACTATTTCACTGTCAAAAATGTTTAGAAGCGCTTTAAAATTTGCATTCTTAGGGGTCTTTACCCCGGTTTGCCACGGCTCATTTGACAGCTAAATTGCCGGGGCCGGGGCCGGGGCCCGGGCCGGTGCCTCGGTCGATCCCTAAGTGTAATACTGTCCGAGCCACACGTGTTTTTGCCTCTTGGTCTAATACTGTCCGACATGTAAAAACTCATGCATCCAGGACAGTATTACACTTGTAAGTATATGTAGCGCCAAGCTGATGTTGAACGCGGGTCTACAATAGGTCAGTCAAACGCCCCGTAATAAGAGCAAGACTCTCATGGCTGAACTCAATGAAAATTTTACTTACGTATTCCCAGGGGAAGACGAGTGTTAAAGAGCCTTGGGGGAAATTCCTAACGGTCTTTTAGTTATGGACGGAGCGGCCACAAGGCCACCGCAGGTCAGGATTAATAAAAAATGAATAGTGTTATGTATTATGGTTTTTATTTTACAAAATTTAGCAAAAACTATTTTTAACAGTTTTTATTATTTTTAAGTAAACGGTAACGCATATAAACAAAGCGATGGTTACCCTGGCAATTGATTCGCAAAGGAAGATAAAAAAGGTGACAAGGAACTTTAGAGTATCTCTTGCCGTGCGCTAATTTTTAAGAAAAGAAAGACTCATTTCACCCACCGATTACGCGAGGAGCAAAGCTCTACTCAACGTAATTCAAGACGGAATTATTGAAGCTGGTCCGACCTCAGGGATGCGCGGTTAAATTGTGCAATTATCCATAAAAGTGGAATAGACTAGTTCGGAATAAGCATCTTTTACTGTACTAGAGAGGGTACAAAAAGAAAAAAATAAAATTAGAAAAAATCTTAGTTTTCTAAGTTTCTTAAGTTTAAACCTGTACTTCGTAAAAATTGCTACACAATGATATGTTTCACTACGTTGAAGTGTTTTAATATATCAGTTTGTGCTAAATAAATTTTGGTTTTTTAATTAAACGTCACAATAGTTAGAAATCATCACTAAAATAGTATTTTTGTGAACAGTGATTTCGAATTAGCAAAAATAAAAATGAAATTTGTGCTTTTAAACTAATTTTAAACCTACATAGGTTTTTTTAATGTTGCTTGTAAAACTATTCAAAATTTAAAAATTAATTTTAAAAAGTCCATTCCAAACTTTTAAATTAAGCATTTTTTGTAATTAAAACATTAAAAAACTGGGAACCAAGCGCACCAACCAGCAGCGCCGTACCTACGAAGCGGCAAAAAACTAAAAATCCCCAAAAACTCCTTTTGCTTCTGCAATATTTAAAAAGTATTTAAGAAATTTTGAAGAGAAAAGGTCGAGATTTTGAACCAATAAATATTTGAAATATTTTAAACCGTAAAATGTACTAGTCGCTTGCTGTTTCTCAATTTTCCTTCTACATATGATTGGCGCTTATAGTTATTGTACCCACTTCCTAACGCTAAAAAACCCTTATTCCGAACTAGTCTATAAAAGAATAATATAATTACCAATTACACCAAACACTGGCTTCTTCTGGGTTAAGGTCAACAAGACAAAATACAAACAAATAAATCTTTTTTCCAAGCTTATAAAACCTTGAATCCAATTGTTTAGGGAATGGATAAAGGTTTTATGACGCGAACGTAGTGAAGAGTTAATCGCCTATGGTTATAAAAAGATGGAATTTGGACGGGTTGGGTTTTAAAAATGAAGGACTGGATGACCAGTTCCTAGAAAAATTTTCTCGTGTCTTCTGCAACTTTTTGACAGTTTACTTAAGCATCCACAAGTGACAATATGAAATTATGTTGGAAATTTCTTAAAAAATTAAGAAACATTAAGACTATGGGTTGTAAAACATGGGAATTAAAAGAGTTAGCTCCATTCTAAATTTCAAGATACCAAACTGGTTAATGAACAATCAGATACCTATCTGTTATTCTTGGTAGAGATCACCTAAAATCACTTTAAGAAAATAGTGAAACTAAAATATAGTTCTGCTTTAAAAATTCAGTAAAATCCACAAAAACCGTCGCAGATTATTACCATATCCAAAAAGTAATGTTCTGGGTTTTTGGTAAAATTGTTATACATCATGAAACATAAGGACACATGGTTGTGAAAATACTAATTGACGCTAAGAAAAAAATTATAGCACACTGTGTACCCCTACACCACAAAAACAACAATTTTTAGAACCAAAAATATGGGTGAAATTTTACCTTAAGGGTGATCAGGCCCCAAGTTTTGAAAAGGGAAGTATTTTAACTTGCTAGCTCAAAAGCTTCCCTGTCACCAGGGTACAAAAAAGTGACAATGACAGATTCACGCATTTTTAGGACTTTGTATCCATAACCTACCCAAAAAATACTAAAAACATTAAAGATGGATTGTACGCAATATAATTTTTATACACCCAAAAACCAATTTAATTATTATGAAGCAATGGACATGTTAAAAATAACGTTAAAAATAATGTTGTGCGTGTAAAGGGGGACACAAATAAAAACATACTAAGTACGGTTCATATCAAAAAGAATATTATAAAGTAGACTTGGTCCTCCTGTAACCAACAGTTTGGGTTTAAGTCGATATGTTTTTGTTCTGCACGGCGCTTTTCAACTGTTTGTTGTCACTTTGTTTTTATATGCTTTTGTCGTTGGCATTCACGATTGGTTTTTCAAACAACCTGCATTTTTGATGATTAGCTCAAAAATGGCAAAGACTGCTATCTCCACTTCTTCCGGGCCATACCAGGCGGAGGGTTTGCATATTGATCTGCCTCAAAATCTTCAATAAAGGTGACATTCATTGAATATTTGCAATAAATATTTTTATATGGACTTTGTCGTTTGTCGTCAATGTCTTTTGAGCAGTCAAGTAGTGCAACTTTGGGTTGATTTTTATTAATCATGGCTTGTAAAACAATTTAGGTGTTTTAGGCAAAGAACCAAAATTAGTTTGGTTCTTTACCAAATAAATTAGGAGTGGGGATGGAGTTAGCGGGCTCTTTAACAAGCGCAGGGGTTGGACCCATTGATAATAAGGTTTAAGGTAGAACTTCACAGTTTTTTTTTGACGACAGATCTGTTTGAATTACATCTTACTATATTTAGTTTACCTGCTGATTCAATTTTTGACATTCATTTTTGGTAAAAAAATGTTATCGTCCACAATCATCAAATAACATCAATAAAATACATGTCAAAAATACAAAACATTAATAAAGTTTATTACCAAAAATATTCTATTTTTTCATTTTCTATTTAGCCTATCTTAAATAATAAAACATTTTTTTTAAATTAAAAAGCTAAAAAATAAAAAAAAATTTTTGGCGTTAAAAATATGGTCGAGCGACTACTTGACCCCATGGATCCGAGGATTCCAGCGCGACGTAGTAACCACTTGGCTACTGGGTCCTCTGGGATGTTCAATTAAAAGCAACTTTTAAAGGAATGGTTCAAAATGTAGTTTCTCGGCGTCAATTAAAAGAAAATTAAACGAAAATTAAGAAAAAAATGATTCATTATTTTTAAACGAAAGTTTGGAAATACTTAGAAATAGGCTTTTACCATTTTTTTTATTTATAAACGATTAAAAAAGGACTTCAGGATTTTTTTTACTTTATGTTTTTGTAAAAAAGTCTTTTTTGCAATTTAAAAAAAATCCTGAGATCATTTTGAACCCAAACCACCTCTGAAAGTTGCCCCCTACATTACCCTAATTTATTATAAAATTTTGCCCAAAAATAACGAATCAATTTTTTTTAAAAGGCCTTATTGTGGTTTTCAGAGGTAGAATTCATGTACATCTGTTGCAAACTGGACAAACTTTTCGGTGATGTTTTTATAACCACTGGATAGCACATATTTTTAACTTTTTATAGCATCCCATTTTTATGGGCCAACAATTAATATTTATAATGATATGCGACTTGTAGTCCAAGTGGTCAAAACTGTGAAGTTCTACCTTAAGACATTGAAGGTTTACCCACTGTGGTTTAGTTTTGCGACCCTGTGCATTTTAAATTTAAGCGATACCTTTATCAGGGTCTAGGGCAAGTACTTTATACAAACCTACCCATTTTGATTTAATAAATTTTGAACAGTTGGTTGGTTTAATTACAGGATTATGCTTAAGAACCAGATCTCCAATTGCAATTGCTTTGTTGCATATTGTTTTATTGTAGTTCATTTTTTGTTGTTTCTGAGCCTTTGGAAGCATTCCTTTGGCTAAGTCGCGTGCTTCTGTTATGACGGCTTTGGTGTGGTTTAGGTAATTGTCTTTGTAGTCGACATATTTTGAACAATATTTTTGTTATTTTGTATCAATCAGAACTTGAATGTCACAACCAAAGACAAGAAAGAAAGGACTTTAACAAGTTGATGCTTGAGCAGCGCGATTATAAGCACTGGACACAAAAGGTAAGGCGAAATACCAATCATCAAAGCATTCAATAATGTAAGGTGTAAGCATATTGCATATTGTGAGTTTTGTTTGCTTGCTTTGCAGTGAGACCGTTTGCTTGAGGATCGTAAATGGTAGTAAATATTTTTTGAGCAAAGCCAAATCGTCAGAGCTCTGCAATAATTTCACTTCAAAAATTGGAACCTTGATCAGACAAAATTTCACATGGTAGTCATCGTTATGACACGTTCTATTTTAATCTTTGCGATTGTTTCTACACACTGCTGGCAAAGCAAAATACATGGCATAATAGGTAAGGTACTCGGTAACAACTCGGATATATTTATTGTCACAGATAGTAGGAGTTAATGGTCCAAGAATGTCCATAGCAATTTTATCAAAGATATTTCCTACTTTGATAGGTACCATTGGGGGCTTTGCCGTTTGGGAGTCAGATTTACATCTTTGGCAAGATTCACATGTTTACCAACTTTATATTCTATTTTATCTATAATATATTGCGTTAATAAATATGCCCATCTTTTTAATTAGTTAGATGTGCATTTCCTAGATGTGAAAATATGCTTCAGAGGTGCATGATTTGTTGTTATTCTAAACTGGTGGTCCCAAAGGTATGGTTTTGGGTGAAGTGTTTAAGGGTGAAGTGTTTAACTGCCCAAACAATGGCAAGGGCTTCTCATTCAATTGTTGCATAATTTCTTTCTGCGGTATTTAAATTCCGACTTGCGTAAGCAATGTGACAAATACTGTCTGCAAATTACTGTTACAAAACAGCTCCAATACCTGTGTTAGAGGTATCGGTCGCTAATAAAAAGGTTTAGAAATATTGGGGAATGCCAGAACATCAGCAAAAAAGAGTTTATTATTTAACGTGTCAAACTATTTTTGACATTCTTCTGTCCAGTAGAAGCGTTTCTTTTTGCCCATAAGCGCAAATAAGGAACTAGCAATTTTAGCAAAGTTTTTTATGAAGCGGCCGTAGAAATTAGCCAGTCCATGAAAGGATCGGACTTCACGCTGCTTACGAGGGACTTTAAAGTCTTTAACAGAAGCAATTTTGTCAGGGTTCGGTCATATACCTTCTTTGCTGACAATATGACCTAAGAACTCCACTGATTTTTGACCGAAATGACATTTCTTAGGCTTTAAATTAAGTTTAGCTTAATGGAGTCGATTAAAGACATTTAGTATGTCTTCTAGGTGGGAATTAAAATTTTTGGAAAATTATGTTGTTGATATACACTAAACAAGACTACCAATGTAGGCCTGCTAGTATGGTTTTCATCAATCATTGGAAGGTTGATGGCGCGTTCACTAATGATATATACACAAGAGCCTGCGTCAAATAGGGCACGTGAATAGAGATGTTCAATTTGAATAGTGGCGGCATATTGACAGTAAGATGTCTGGGCCTGAAATATTGTCTTGAGTGGTGTGACTCAACAAATAAATGGTGAAAACTTGAATCGCTTCGGACGATGAATGACGATTTCAATAATTAGGATAAAAATGGATATAAAAATACTAGTAAAATCAATTGTGGTTTCCACTTGGTAACCTTGTACACATACAAATCGTTTCATAGTAATAAAGGTTTGAAATGAATGATAAATGAATGAATGATTAATCTACGCCTACTTTTGTCACCAAGGCTGGGGTATTTGGCGTGAAAAATAGTTTCTGCTATTATAAGGCGGATCTGCCAAATTTATGACTCTTTTGTCTGTCAGATTATGTGGCCTCTCATACAAATGCGGTGCAACAGGATTGGGTAAAGGAGCCCCTGGTTGCAAAAAAAATGGTAATGCGCGATTGCAGCATGAAGGAGGTGCAGTAGACGGGGTTTGGCGCGACACCTTTGCAGAAGGCTGCCAAGAAGGTGGGGCATCTGGAGGATGTAAATGCTCGATATACATACTAGCAATGGCAGGTTTTGATGGGTAACAACTGATATCAACCATAATTATCAGGGGTATCATAGCAAAGCTTGTCGGCTGCTGTACATTTTCTTGAACTCGGTTGGTTGCCTTCTGTGGTTGCCGAGCTAGGTTGATTAATAATTCGCCGACGATTCAGGGGCATCTTATGCCTTTTACAACAACTTCATCATTGTTGAATACATCGCGTTTTCCTGGCATTTCCTGCTATGACCATCACTGCTTGCTCAGCATCTTCTGGCGTCAATGCAGGATTAAAAATAGTTGGAGGTACCCTAAAAACTGATCGCATAGTTTTCATCATTCCACACAGAGTTGACGATGAAGGGGTTGGAGCCTGTGTACCTCTGGGGGGTATGTTTGTCACAGTTGAAGTAGCCTCAGAAGTGATTGTTGTAGACAAAGTTTGTGTTTGTCTGAAGGCGCGTGATTGAGACAAACGAGCTTGCTTCCAAGCATGGGTTTACCTAGTTTACATGATAGTCAATAAGTCCATTGGTACAAAAGTAAAATCAAAATTTGGTATCATATTGAGGGTTAGAAAAGGATGCTCTACTGGTGGGGCAGTTCTTTGCCACCAACCAAAAATGGTAATATTTGATTGCGCCGCTGACATAGCAGTTCTAGCGGCTGCTTGTTAAATGATGTTCATTGAGGGAGCAGCTGTATGTTGAATTTGTGAAGGGTGTGACGGACACAAAGTATGAGGAATCATTGATATATCTGCGGAAGGTGTTGAAAGTGTCCCACTCATTTGATGAGAGAGACATAGTTTGTTCATTTGTTGAGGGGTTAAATTCAACCCTTTAAATTGGCTTGGATCAAACATAACAGCTTGTGTTTTTCCACTATTATTGTTATACCCTCCACATCCATTGCCCCGATAGTTATTTCTAACTCTCCGGCCAGACAAAGATTTCTGCATATTTGTGGTTTCAGTCTTAGATTTTTCAGTTGTTTTAGTAACTATTTCTTCATTGTCAGGTGGAATGGATTCGGCTGAGTTCAGCTTAATTTGGTTTTGCTGTCACAGAGACCTTCGTTTCTGGGATAGTGGGTAACAAAAGGGTTTTAGAGCTACTACTCCAGGAATTTCTTTCTCCAGACCAAAATCTAACAACGTTCTCTCTACTGGAGTCATTATGGGCTCATTTTTTGGCACTTTTTCAATTTTGGTGGCTTGTGTCTTTTCCACTATTGTGTCCACTGAATTTAATACACATTCAATCATTGCCGTCATCATTTTTGTTATCATTTTGGCCAATGTTGGCCAATGTCAAAGGCCAACGCGTGCAAAGTCACTTTGCCAGCGTCTGGCGCTGGAGATGGGGAAATCATGGCCGTCACTTGGGGAGTGGCATTTTTTGCAGCTATTTTGGGAGCCAAAAATTGTTTTATTTCTGCTGCACTGAGGGAACAAGTTATGGGTGTTTGCTGGGTAGCTAGCTACCAATGAAGGATAAACAAATTGCTGTGCCCCTGTCCAAATTTTAGTCTGCATACTTGTTCAGGGGTAAGAGGGTTGAGATTAATACTCCTGGTCGCTATATTCTGTCCCATTTCCTATGTCAGAATAATAACTTCTTGGTGGTTCAGTTGGTTGGGTTTGTCATCTTGATGGCCATTCTTGGCGTCTCCTTTCATCTTGCTGATTTTGGAGTTCTTGTCGACATTGATCACGTGTTTGTGCCCTTTGATCTCTGTCTTGTCTTTGTTGGGCGTTATTTTCAAACATTTCTTCTTCTGAGAAGTCTTCATTTTCACTTTGGTTGACGTCAAAAAATTTGTGATCTAGTGTGGCATTGTCGTTAAACCATTGTCTCCCTTGGTGGAGAAAACCTGCCCCAGTTGCAGGGTGGGTATCACCTTCACCTGAAGCGTTAGGCTGAGAAGGCTCTTTCCGGCGCTTCTTCTGCCTAAGACTTACCTGTATGGCGATTTGCACATTTGCATTTTTAGATGGAGTTTGAGGTTGTCCTACATGTTGTCGTCGGTCCCTGGGCTGTGGTGATTCAACCATAGTAATAATAATAAGAAGGGTGATCAATAGAATGAGGCTTTGCGCTCTTGCCATCAAAGGGGGGGGGGGGTTGGGGGGAGTACCTATGGACTTTGCTTAACTCTATTTAGCCCACATGTATTGCACAGTAATCCTACGACAAGGCCTCCTTGTTTGTTATGCCAACGTTTAAAATAAAATATGGAGCCCTATTTTCTTCACTTTAGATGCTCAACTGATCGATGATAGCTGGTGGTAGCTACTGATCGCAATCAAGAGATATTGATATGGACACTGTTAGTGGCAAGCTAACAGGGTTTGTTTGTTTGTTTGTTTGTCTGTTTAATGGATTATCCTAAACATCAATAGCATGGCGTAAAAGGGAAGTGCATCAGTATTTAGAGGGCCGGAGGAGAAAACATCCTTGTTATGTCAAAGGATGGCGGCTAACCTTTCTTGCTGATCACTGGTTAGTTCTGAATCAGTGAAGTAGATTTGTTTCACAGGATTAAATCGACAGGTCGGTTGTGTTGTAAACCCATTGCAATTACTGGATTAGCTTGAGTTATACTTTGGGTGATCCTCCGGTCTTGTCAAGATATTGTCTTCATTAAGTACTTTGGCAAGTGCTATCGTTGCACTGCGATATAAGATTAATGGTTCATTGGTGGAATTGAGGACTTCCATCACCGCTTTGCCAGCTCAATGTTTAGTTATCGTTTTTACCAATGACAAACCTGTTTTAGCGAAGGAATCCGTGGCATTATCTACTAAAAGATTAGTCTGGTTGGGCAACAGTGCTGAGACCATAGTCCAGAGAATAAGCTAATGGCGTGCTCGTACTTTAACCGTTTTAGTAGCAACCATTTGAATGCCATTGAATGGATATAGCAATTCCGGATCCATTGATAAGTATTTATTATTCCGAAGACATTTTTTTCAAAATCAAAGCCATTAAAACCTAATTGTTTTATTGCACTAAGGCCTAGGAGTAAAGCATGTTGAAGATATACGTCATCTTGAAGTTGTGTTTCACCAATTTTGATTATAACAGATGCCTTTAAATTAAGTTAAATCACTCCTCGGAGTGTAGTCACTGCTTTGGTGCATTTGAAAAAAATGAATTACTCCATGCAATTTTCATGCTAGTTCTTCACTAATGATATATACAAAAGAGCCTGTGTCAACCAGGGCACGTGAATAGAGATGTTCAATTTGAATAGTGGCGGCATATTGACAATAAGATGTCTGGGCCTGAAATATTGTCTTGAGTGTTGTGACTCAACAAATAAATGGTGAAAACTTGAATCGCTTCGCAAGATGAATGACAATTTCAATAATTAGGATAAAGATGGGTATAAAAATACTAGTAAATTCAATTGTGGTTTCCATTTCGTAAACCTGTACCCATACAAATCGTTTCATAGTAATAAAGGTAATAAATGATTAATAACTATCAAGTAAATGAGACTACCTTGTCTACCTACCTACCGTCTATCCACGCCTACCTTTGTCACCAAGGCTGGGGTATTTGGCGTGACAAAATCTTTCTGCTATTATAAGGCGGATCTGCCAAATTTATGACTCTTTGGTCCGTCAGAGTAGGTGGCCTCTCATACAGATGCGGTGCAACAGGATTGGGTAAAGGAGCCCCTGGTTTCAAAAAATTTGGTAATGCGCGATTGCAGCATAAAGGAGGTGCGGTAGACGGGTTTTTGCGCGACACCTTTGCAGAAGGCTCCCAAGAAGGTGGGGCATCTGGAGGATGTAAATGCTCAATATACATACTAGAAATGGCAGGTTTGATGGGTAACAACTGATATCAACCATAATTATTAAGGGTATCATAGCAAAGCTTGTCGGCTGCTGTATGTTTTCTTGAACTCGGTTGGTTGCCTTCTGTGGTTGCCAAGCTAGGTTGATTAATAATTCAATGACGATTCAGGGGGTTTTATATACTTTACGACAACTTCATCATTGTTAAATACATCGCGATTTCCTGGCATTTCCTGCCATGGTCATCACTGCTTGATCAGCATCTTCTTGCGTCAATGCAGGATTACAAATAGTTGGAGGTACCCTAGAAACTGATTGCATAGTTTTCATCACTCCACGCAGAGTTGACGATCAAGGGGTTGGAGCCTGTGTACCTCTTAGGGGTGTGTTTGTCACAGTTGAAGTAGCCTCGGAAGTGGGTGTTGTAGACAAGGTTTGTGTAAATGAGACTTTACCAGTCATCTATTTTCACCTTGATAGAATTTATCTTTAGCATGAGACGGACTCTATGTAAACCATAGGAAATTTGCATTTGGTTCGGCCAGCTGCACTTTTTCAATTAGAATGTTATATTTATATATTTAAAAAACAACTATAAATTTGAAAAATTGGAGATTTTGCGCTTGGCGTATAGGCCGATGTTTGTAATTTTTTTGAAACAAAACTTTTATTTAATTTTGCATCAGTAGAATGCAAGAATTAAAAAAATACTTTATTGTTTTTGACGTTTCCCGCGCGGTTGAAGCAAAAATATTAATTTACTATTTTAATATATTTTAATATTTATTAATATACTGAAAAATGTGCAACTCCTATACAAAAAAACTAAGTAAAAGTATGCCATTATAATAAACCTCTTTATTTAAATGGCACCCTCCATTATAATGGCATAGTAGCCATTTTAGTTTGGCAAATTAAAATGGAGAGGGAACCATTATAATAGCGATTTATTAAAAATAAGTTTATAAATAAATTAATTTCACTTCATATATATGTAGCGAAATATGCGAACCAAAACTTATTCACCCACCGTTGGCATGTGTTTTCTTTAAAAAGCTGTCCTAAAACGCAAACATAAAAAGTTTTCTAAATTAGCTAAAAACTTTACCATCTTTACAAACTCTAATTTCATTTTAATTCTTTACTAGGTAATTCTGTAAAATTTTTCTGTATTGTGTTGTAATTCTCTGAGCTCAATTACAAGAATCAGCAGTGATTTAAATGGATATAAAATACAAATCAAAGAGCTTTATAATATGTTTAAGAATAAACAGTTTCCCAAAAATTTACTTATTCAAAAATTTCTTAAGTTTTTTCAAAAAAACCGACCTATGTTAAATTTATAATTTATGTTAAATTTTGAACAATTTATATTAATATTCATGCCAACTGCAATCCAGATTGTTCCAGTGTTTAAAATGCAGCTGGTTATTATAGATTTATTAGTTTTGCAGATTTGGGCTGCACATGGTTAATCACAGGATGTTTTTTCTTGAAGTTTTTAACTGCATCTGGAGTAATCTAGAATGTTTATTAAATTTAGCTTATGATTATAGTTTTATCTGTTTAGCAGTCTTTGTGCTGGACCTGGTTAATCTCAGGATGTTTGTTTTTGCAGTAGTTAACTGCATCTGAAGTAATCTAAAATGTTTATTAAAATTGTTTTGTTATTGTGGTCTATCTGTTTAGCAGTCTTTGTGCTGCAACTGGTTAATTCCAGGATGTTTATTTTTGCAGTAGTTAACTACAGCTGGAGTAATCCAGAATGTCTACTAAAATTGTTGTTTTATTATTTTTTATCTTAATAGCAGAACTCCGCCACCAACTGCACTGTAGGATTGGTGCCTGTCCCAAGCCAGGAGCGCCTGTCTAAATTCCAGGCGTAAAAAGGAGGGTTGACAAATGGTTTCTTACCATTATAAAATCACAGAAAATTTCCGTACAAGGCCAAACATACCTCTTTTGGTGTGTTTATGTCTTAGCTGCTACACTTAACAGGCTCACTCGTTAAGTGGTTTTGTACAGCAGCACCTATAGTACTCTCTAATCTTTTTATTTGCCAAAAGTTTTTTTTAAAATTAATTTAGTATGCAACCATCATTCAATTATTCAAAATCATTAAAAATATATAACAAACACCCAAAACTAAAATTAATTAAGCAACTAAATTATTAAAGTGCGTTCTTTCATTAATGCTTGCCGGTTGGTCTTTGCTATTGCTTGGTAAATATTATTTGCTATTTATTTTGGTGTTTGCCGTGTTGTCTTTGCTATTGCTTAGTAATTAATATTTACTATTAATGTTGTCAACTTGTGACGTGTGTGTGTGTGTGTGTGTGTGTGTGTGTGTGTGTGTGTGTGTGTGTGTGTGTGTGTGTGTGTGTGTGTGTGTGTGTGTGTGTGTGTGTGTGTGTGTGTGTGTGTGTGTGTGTGTGTGTGTGTGTGTGTGTGTGTGTGTGTGTGTGTGTGTGTGTGTGTGTGTGTGTGTGTGTGTGTGTGTGTGTGTGTGTGTGTGTGTGTGTGTGTGTGTGTGTGTGTGTGTGTGTGTGTGGGGGGGGGGGGGGGGGGGTGTGTGTGTGTGTGTGTGTGTGTGTGTGTGTGTGTGTGTGTGTGTGTGTGTGTGTGTGTGTGTGTGTGTGTGTGTGTGTGTGTGTGTGTGTGTGTGTGCGTGTGTGTGTGTGTGTGTGTGTGCGTGCGTGCGTGCGTGCTGTGGCGCGCGCGCGCGCGTGCGTGCGTGCGTGCGTGCGTGCGTGCGCGCGTGTGCGTGCGTGTGTGTGTCGGCGGCGGGGCGGGCGGTCGCGTGCGTGCGTGCGTGCGTGCGTGCGTGCGTGCGCGCGAGTGTGTGTGTGTGTGTGTGTGTGTGTGTGGGCGGCGGCGGCGGCGGCGGCGGCGGCGGCGGGCCCGGCGGCGGCGGGGGCATGTGTGTGTGTGTGTGTGTGTGTGTGTGTGTGTGTGTGTGTGTGTGTGTGTGTGTGTGTGTGTGTGTGTATATATGTGTGTGTGTGTGTGTGTGTGTGTGTGTGTGTGTGTATGTGTGTGCGTTCTCGTACGTGTTTGCGTGTATGTGCTCTGCAGGCAGTAACAGGTAGGTTTCTATCTTATTATAATTTTGTGCACACTGTGTTTCATTGGCTATATGTTTTTATTTTTTATTTTCTTTTTAGTTTTCCAAGTCAAGTCAAATTTTCTTTAATTCTCAGGCAAGATGAAGCAGAATAAAACTGTATCTAAGAATGCGTCAAGCCTAAACGCCTGGAATTCCACACGTGTATAAACCACTGTTAGAGACTCTAATTGATCTGGACTTCTTACAATTATAAACTTCAGAAAATATATTTATCCCTATTATCAATATTTTTTAACTTGTAATACCTCTACTAATCCTCTACAAAAAAACCTGCCACAAGTTTGGTTTTATTTATATATTGTCTTGTTTTGTTGACAGTAGTTAACTGCATCTGGAGTAATCCAGAATGTTTATTGAAATTGTTTGTTATTATGTTTTATCTGAAAAGCAGTTTTTGTGCTGCACCTGGTTAATCCCAGATTTATTTTTGCAGTAGTTTATTTTTGCAGTAGTGCAGTAACTGCATCTGGAGTAGGGATCGACCGGAGCCCCAGCCCCGGCCCCGGCCCCGGCTTGCCCCGGCACTTTTTTCCCACCCCGGCCCCGGCCCCGGCAAACGCAATTCTCTCTACCCCGGCTCCGGCACCGGCCCCGGCAATTTAGCTGTCAAATGAGCCGGGGCAAACCGGGGTAAGGACCCCTAAGAATGCAAATTTTAAAGCGCTTCTAAACATTTTTGACAGTGAAATATTATACAAGATTTTATCTACAGAGCTAATTTAATTTTTTTAATATTAGGATATTTATTGTTTATTATGCTATATTAAGATTTTCTAAAGCCTCTTTATTTTATTAAGATTCCTTAGTTTAATCACGAATCCTTATTCTAAAAATTTAAAGATATCTTGAGTATTAAAAGCCGTTTGTAGATTTTATTTACAAGATGAGAGTTTGACAGTAGATATCTATGGTTAATTTATATCTGGCTGACCTCTAGTAAGTTTGTATAAGAGACCTAAACGGATCAATTAAAATTGTGCGGTTATAAAATTTTAAATAAACGAATTGGAACCCATAATTTTTTTAATTCCTGCTTTTCAAAAAATATACATAAATTAGTCAACTTTCACGCTCTAAAAAATTGTATTTTTGTTCCAAATTGTGTAATTTGATAAATAATTGTTAAAATATGGTATTTAATCTTAAATATAAAACCGTTTTTACTGAAAGTTTTAACTGATTTTAATGTCAAATAGTCGATTCAATACTGCAAATCATCGAGGTCAGCTAGGTTTTATTTGCCTCCATAATCACAAGACGTATTTTGCATATATTGGAGTTATTTTAATATCATTGCTAATATCAAAAATATATAAAACAAGAGAATTTTCGGCTAGACATGGAATTTTTTACCTAAATTTTACAAGAAATGTTGCACTTGTGACTTTTCACGCGCAAGCTATTTTCTGTGCACTCAATAAAACTTTTTTCGCACAGCGATATTTTGTACACCAAAAAACTCGTTTTTTCTAAGACTATTTTACTAAATCGCTTTGTGCAAAAAATTAGCAGAAAATGATGATTAAATTCGATTATTTAAATTCGATTATGTGTGAGTTGATTAGAACGGTTTATTGTACAACTGGACATAGGGTAGTGCATTTAATTTTGGCACTTTTTTGTTTTTCCGATGTAACTTTTCACTGTATGGCCCGAATTTCATGTTTGATAGCTCATTTTAAAGCTTTCACGATACTGCGTTGCGTCACAAAAGTTTCACTGTACGAAAGTAGTTTTTTTACTTAATTAAATCAGTTTAAAAAAAATGGAAAATTGCCGAAATTAAATGTGTGCATTTAATTTCGGCACTTTACAAACAATTGATTGTTTCTCAGTCAAAAAATCATCATTTTCAGAAATTTAAAAACCTATCATTATTTCCAGACAGTTTTCGTTAATTTAAGCTTCTACTTGTTGTTCAACGTGTAACTGGCAAAAAGTTACAGCTAAAATGCCAAATGGTATCAAAATGAGCAAAATTTGGGGAAAAAGTGCATTTAATTTCGGCACTTTTTTAAAGGACCCTCTTAATCGAGTTTATTTTTTAAAACAAAAAGGTGCGTTTTAACCTTTTTTATATGTTTAAACTAAAAAATTTTGAATAGTGGTGTGTAAATGAAATTCGAGTAAAAGTTCTTTTTTAAAATAATGTTCAAGCAAGACTAAAGATAAATTCTATCAGGGTGAAAATATATAAGTGGTAAAGTAACCACTCGTTTTTTTGAAAAAATATCACGTGCAGAGAAACACATGACGCAACTAAATAATAATTGGTTACATAACCACTGAAAACTTTTTTTTTAAAATTTTTCTCGCTCGCGGGTTTATTGTTTATTTCATCCTATCGGAGAGGGGTTACGCCCTTAATTTCAGCCTGGCAGACTTTAGCTTTAGTATTCTTATCTTTTACGGTTAACTTACGCTAAATAGGTACCAACATATTTAATTTAAAATATTTTAATATGAAGAGATTTTGTTATTGTGAAATATTTTTGTTACTTGTATCCAGTTTTGATTTTAGTTTCTTTACCACGTTTTGCTTTACTGATCAAAACATTATTAAAACAAGTATTTTAGCTCTTCCTCTACATATTTGTAAAGCATTCTTTAAAAGTAACATAAATGGTTTGCTCTATTTGTAAAGCATTTTTTAAAAGTAACATAAATGGTTTGCGATTAAGTATAATATTGCTTTAAACAAGAATATACTGCTTTAATTCTGCCCCGGTCGATCACTAATCTGGAGTAATCCAGAATGTTTTATTAAGAATGTTTTGTTATTATGTTTTGTCTGTTTAGCAGTATTTATGCTGCACCTGGTTAATTCCAGGATGTTTATTTTTGCAGTAGTTGACTGCATCTGGAGTAATCCGGTATGTTTATTAAAATTGCTTTGTTATTATGTTTTATCTGTTTAGCAGTTTTTGTGCCGCATCTGGTTAATTTCAGGATGTTTATTTTTGCAATGGTTAACTGCATCTGGAGTAATCCAGATTCTTAAGTAAATTTGGTTGTTTATTATAGTTTTATCTGTTTAGCAGTCTTTGGGCCCATGTGAACAAAACATATATATATATATATATACCCCAGGATGTTTTTGCTTGCGCAGTCTTTATATATATATATATATATTCTATTATAAAAAACAACTCGTCAGATGTTGTCTAAACAGTGTCTAAACAAACAAACAGTGTGCTTAGGTGAGGTCTTTTGTTTAAAAAGAGCGGCCGAATTTGTCTAATAATCGGCAGGCGCCAGTATTGGTTTAGCCAATTTCACGCCTGCATTTTGAAGCCCTGTTTTTAAACACTGCACTTCCCTCCATATATAGCCGCCATATCACGACCACACATGACATTTTGAGGGTCCTTAAAATTCTGACGTGATTATTACAAAATTTTTCGGGCTAAAAACTTTTTAAGTTTTTTATATTAACCACAAAAATATTATAAAATATATGATAAAATATTATAAAATATAATTTTATTAGTAAATGAACTAAGTGTATAAGGGAAAAAAATTTCACGAGTGTTCCAAAATTCTAATAAGTTCCACAATTTAATCTTATTGTTTCTAAAAAAATGTTTGTTTATTTCTAGTCGCGTTTTTTATTAATAAGCTTTAAACAATTTTCTTTTCTGTGCTTAAATTATTTATATTAAAAAATCATAATGATTTATATTAAGAAGTCTATTTATAAAGCATAATTTTAGATCATCTGTTAACCGTCTTGTTTTAAGCTTTTCTAGACTTAATCCAGATTGTTTCATAATTGACGTTTGGAAAACAACATTTGGAGTAAAATAACTTTATAAAAACAATTTAAACTTTTTTTAAAAATTAAGTATCTTTCTTTAAAAAAGTACCATACATAGAATTTAAAAGCTTTCAGCAAGCAATTAATGTCCCGTTTTTAAAAAGCCCTAAATTGATATTCTGGTAAAAATTGATATTCTGAAAAGAACTTTTGCTGAGAATTTTTCATAAAAATAATTAGAAACTAAGTAAATTTAGCAAATTTTGTGAAAATGCGGGAATTCAAAAAATTAGGCGTTTTAATTTGGTTAAAAAAAGCGTCATAACCGTACGAATTTAATGGGTCCGCTTTTGTTTTCCATACAAACTTAGGAGGTCTTCAGATATAATTCAACCATAGTCATTATTTTTTTATTTAAGTCAACTGTACAAAGCTTTAATTAGCCCTAATCTAGATTTAACTTTTAGTTTAATTTAAAAAAATGGGTTTCTAATGTCGCCAACCATTATCTTGTTAATTTTTATCTTTAAATTATTTAAATTATAAAATGTTAGTTTATAATTTCAATAGAAACACAAAAAAACACAAAAAAAACAAAAAAGTATAAAAAAATTACAAAATTAGCAAAATCGGTAGTCTTTCAAGTAAAGATTAAGTTTTCTCCATCCAATTTTCTGTCCGTCTGAAAATAAACAATACAATGTAGTAAATATAACACAAACATGTAAATCAGAAATCGTAGTAAATAAAACGTTTGAATTATTATTGGCTTGTGTTTTCTGTCCTTCAACTAAAACTTAAATAAATTGTTGGCAAATTATACCTAAACTGGTATTATTGCATGTTTAAAAATTTTCCCCAGATAACTTTTTTACGTGCTCAAGGATACAAAAAAATCTATTTCATCCAGTGTAAAACCGGAATAATTTTTTCTATTGTTTTAAGAATAAGAATTTATCCAACTCAAGAGGTGATAAATATTTTTTTCGTCACATTAATTTAATAAAAAATAACAAACGACTAAGACTGAGACTGGAATGAGATTTTTGATTTAACAGGGATGTGGTTTTGCGGGAGGCATGAAGAAGAGAAAAAAATCATTTCATTTTTTGCTGTCACATACAGTCTTTTTAGATATGTATTAAATTTCATACAATTAAAATTTATTTATTTTTTATTGGAATGGATTTTATTGGGGGTAAACAGTCGGTGTTGTGTTAAAATGCGGCGCCTGGTCTGAGCACGTGATTTTTGATATTTATCCATATTTAAAACAAAACAATTAAAAAATAAAAAGTAAAACTTTTAAATACTAAAAAATTGCAGCTTTATTAAAAAAAAATTGGAGCCAAAGACAGTTAAAACTTGCTAAGTTAAAAATTTTGAACCAAAAATGGGAAACTGAGATTCCAAAAGTTTAAATTGTTAAAGCATACATTGAACTCCTAAATTAAAAGTTACTTACCCTAAATTTTGTTCTTAAAACTTAAAACATTTTTGGCTTCAAGTGGCAATTTTTGTGAATCCAAATTCTCATTTATTTTGCCAGTTTTAATTTCCTACTAACAGCTGGAAAGAGTTCATTTTTCGAATTTTGTTATAAAAATTATTTTATAAACGGAAACGCCATTTTTAATGGGTGGAGGACTGGTTTTAGTAAATTTTGTAAAAAGATGGCATTATAAAAACTTTCCCATCCTAATAGTTAGTTGTTGTAATGTTATAACCGCTATAAAACACTACTGAAAACAAAACATTCCCAGTCTCTGTCCAAAACGCTGCTTGTTTTCATTTTGTAAAAAAAAATAATTTCCGGATCTAGTATAATCTGAATTTAAAATTTTATTCTAGCAAAAGACGAAGCGAAGAAAAAAAAAGCCTTATATTAAATGGAATAGTATAAAGCTACATAAGTCTAAAAACTAAATGCCAGAAAAGACTGAAAGTTGCGTCAAAAAAGTTTTACTGTACGAAAGTAGTTTTTTTACTTAATTAAATTAGTTTTTTTAAAAAAATGGAAAATTGCCGAAATTAAATGTGTGCATTTAATTTCGGCACTTTACAAACAATTGATTGTTTCTCAGTCAAAAAATCATCATTTTCAAAAATTTAAAAGCCTATCATTATCTCCAGACAGTTTTCTTTAATTTAAGTTTCTACTTGTTGTTCAACGTGTAACTGGAAAAAAGTTACAGCTAAAATGCCAAATGGTATCAAAATGAGCAAAATTTGGGGGGAAAAGTGCATTTAATTTTTCTTAACACTTTTTAAAAGGACCCTTTTAATCTAGTTTAAGTGCAGTGCTATGACCCCTACACATTTCAACGTTGTCTTTTAACTATTTACAATTACAATTTAACACCCGACCACTTAAATCAACCCGTTTTTACCTACAGCAATATGTGTGCCGAAATTACACTATTTTATTTCATAACGATTGCTCACCACAGACGCAGCGTAGAACCACGGGACTAAAAATTCGAAAAATAGACTAAATTTTACCAGGACAGTTTAATTTTTAAACCAATTTATTGTGTAATCAGGAAATGCCCACGTTCTAAAAACGAGTATCAATTTTATTTTTTATAAATCACCCAATGAAAATATCATAACATAACAAATAAAAAGCTCACGACAGTCATCTAAATATAATTAGGTCTCATTTGAGCTATCAAACGTCGTATTCCGTCCAGGATTACCAAAGATATAGTCTAAAATCAAAAATGCCCAATTTGGAAAAGTGCCGAAATTAAATGCACTACCCTATTTGCTTGGATTATATATTCTTGCGTTTATTTTTAGGTGAATATTGAAAATTGTTTTTAAATTTTTTTACGTTCAAAAAATACAAGCTGATGTCTAGTCTTTATTTTAGAATTTTTAAGTTTATTGTAAATCTACACAATAGTATTCATAAAATTTAAGAAAAAACCTGCGGAGTCAGTCCAGTTTTTTTGAACCGAATATTTTGTATCCAGCCAAAAGACACCAAACGTGAATTTTTAAAACAAAAAGTTAATAATGAATTGTTTATATTTGATTTGAAAAAAGTTTCGCATAATGCTAAATAAGAGTAATACTAATTTTTAAATAAAATATTTTGCTTGAAACTAGCACTCGTGTGCGAGTTTAATACTGAAAACCCGCCATTTTATGCTATTTTTGGGTGCACCAATTTTTAACAGTGTTAGCGTTTCGCAGTGCATATTGCAACTTTGCTTCCACTTTTGCAAGTAAATGCGCTACACGAAAAAACAATTATTGACTGCAAAAAAATCTCTTTGCAAAAAATCAATGGTATATGCACAGAAAGTCGCGAACGTTTAAAATATTGCATTTTTTTCTTCCATAATTTTATTCAAAAATCTAGTGTATAATTAAAAAATTTTTTGGGTTATATTATGTTTTTGATAAATCTTGAAAAATTATAAAAATTAGTGCAAAATCACGAAAATAATTACATTGAAAAAGTTGACGTGACGTTAATTTTTTAATTTTTGGCTAAAATTAAATAATTTGATTAAAATCATTAAAACAATCAACTTGAAACAGCTAGAAAGCGAGTAGTCTCATGTACTCGCAATATATTATTTTACTTTTTACAACTTAAAAAGAGCGTTTTTTTAATTTACAAAAATTGACAATAAAATTTTAAAAATGCTCTTTTTTTAAAATAAAAAGGTGTGATTTAACTCTTTTTATATGTTTAAACTAAAAAAATGTTGAATAGTGGTGTGTAAATAAAATTCGAGTAAAAGTTCTTTTTTAAAAATAACATTCAAGCAAGACTCGTATTCTTAACTTTTAAGGTTAAATTTTGCCAATTAGGTACCAACATATTTAATTAAAAATATTTTAATATGAAGAGATTTTGTTATTGTGAAATATTTTTGTTACTTGTACCCAGTTTTGTTTTTAGTTTCCATACCACGTTTTGCTTTACTGATCAAAACATGCTTGTAAGTATTTTAACTCTTCCTCTACATATTTGTAAAGCATTCTTTAAAAGTAACATAAATGGTTTGCTCTATTTGTAAAGCATTTTTTAAAAGTAACATAAATGGTTTGCGATTAAGTATAATATTGCTTTAAACAAGAATATACTGCTAATAATTACGTGAAAATGTACATATATTATGTAAATAAAATAATAATTTAGGTTAAAAAAAATTGAAATATGAAAATTAAAATTTTGTTCTGCTTAGAAAAAAAACACGTTTGTGTAATAAAAAGTAAGTTTTTTTACTCACAAAGTACTTAAATTCTAAAATGTGACTATTCATTACATAAATTAATATTATTATTGGTAAAAATGTTAATTTTTATTTGAAAAAAATGCCAAAATTACAAATTCTACTTAATTTTTCGCCTGCCGGGGCCATCGGCCACAGCTGGGGCAAAATTTTCTACCTCGGCCCTGGCCCCGGCCCAGGCAAATCCTAATTTCTTTACCCCGCCCCCGGCCCCGGCCCCGGCATCAGCAAAAATTCTGCCCCGGTCGATCACTAGGTATAATTCCACACCAACCCTTGCCTATTCTTAATGTGTCATATTTGACTGCATTCCTCCGCCAAGAAAATAACCTGAGTTTTTTACTGCATTTCAATTATCTTTGAGAAATTCCTATATCGATTTATTGATAGTTCAAACCTAGCCAATTGGGGGTTGTATTACTCCAGTTCCCACAGATGTTTACTACGTAATTCTTATGAATGCATCCTTCCGCCAAAGAAAATAACCTGACATTTTTACTGTGTTTTAATTTACTTTTACAACTTTTTGAAGCATTGGTACTATATATCGTGGTAAGTGGTGTGTTAGGTGGGAAACCCCATTGATATTGATATTTATTATATTTACCATACGAATCATTCCTTCGCCAAGAAAACAACCTAACTTTTTTAATGTATTTCTATATTATTTTTGAGAAATTCCTTCCGGACTATTCATAATTTAATATAAATTAGTAAATTATTTGTTATGTAACCCCACCCGTACAAATGATGGTGCAAATCGTGTTAATCAGGTTCTTTTATGTGAATTTTAAGGTGGACGAAATTAACGGAATCTTAAAATGCGCATTTAGTTAAACGCATTGCAATGTGATTTTGAAGTAAATAGCAAAACATGAAAATTAACAATTTAGAGTTTTAAATAGAAGTTATTTTAAGGTTATATAGTGCTTCGTTTTAAATTTGATGCAGTTTAAACACAAATCAAAAATCCTGAAATTTACAAAAAAATTCACTTCTTGTATGAAAATGTTAATGATGCAGAATAACTTAAAAAAAACTTTTGCAAAAACATTTTATTCAACATTCATCCAGTTACTTTTGTGCTAGTTCATTTGTGTTTAAAAAAAAAGCCAATTTTCTAACATCCTAAATTGGTGGCCGAAATTAAGTCAGTTACCTTACCCTACTTGGGGAACGTGGAACAAACACATTTTATTAAGTTAATAAAAATAAAAACAATAATTATGCCAAAATTACAACAAAATTTATATTTTATATGTGTGAAATTTTATACACAAATACCTAAAAAAAGTAAAGAAACAAAAATAAAATATTTTTTTAAAATTATTTAAGTTTCAAAAGATCTTATATCATTTTTTTTAAAAATATTTTTAGCACTGAATATTGTTATAGCGGTGGTCCTTGAAACAGCGGATGCCGTAGCATGGACCGCTTGCTAAACATGGATAATCCAGCATTCACTGTTTCAAGCACCACCGCTATTAAAAGAATGCTGCAGCATTCATTCGGTTATAATAAATAAATGAGTTTTATAGTTTTGATGGGTTTGAATGGATGCTACAGCCTTTATTTAGTTGAATATATGCTACAGCAATTATTTGGTTGAATGGATGCTATAGCATCCATTTTAACCTTTACCGTTTATATCGGTTTTTTATTTATTTTATCAGTTTTGTTATTGTATTTTTTCAATTTATTTATTTTATCTTAAATATAGCACAATAATGTTAATTTCAATAAATAAAAATTAATAAATAATGTAATCATTGAAAAGCAAAAAAAACACTAATTGGTCGGTGAAAATCCCTAATATTCAGTGAAGAATTGGACAAAGAATGTTTTACAAAGATTTGCACCAAGCACCTGAAACGCATATTCTAGAATAAAATCAGTTTACTAACTATACGATTACAAAATAAACTAGATTTATTATACACATTATTATATCATATTTTTTCCCTTTTTTGCATATATTCATATTTTTAATTTTTTCGTGCCAGAAACAACTAGAAACTATGAAGAATTTCCAAATCAAAACGAGAGTGGGAAGTGAATGAAAAATTTCAAATTTTATATTTGATTACAATGCCATTTTTTTGCTCTGATATTTTTTTATTTGTTTTTAATAAAATTTAATAAAATAATGTTATTGTTTCTGATGAAACAATTTAAAGCAGAAGCAATTAACAGCAAAATCACTTGGAAAATTTTGATTTCTACTTCACAAAAAAAAACAGTTTAAATATTCCCTAAACATATGGAATTAATTGACCTCGCTTACTTGACTACTTTCTTAGAAAAACTCAATACAGATATACACAGAGACAAAACAAAAGCGTATCTGAATACGAGGGGCAAAAAGAGTTATTAACTGAAGCTTCTAGGTTAGAGACAACAGCGGATATCCCCCCTGGGTCAATTGAACGACTCAGAAGAAGGCTGTTTTGGACAGGTCTTCAACCCAAAATACAGCAGAAGTTTGGGCTCAGAGAAAGACCAAAAAGGTTCTCCAAGGCGGTTTGGCTAGCTATGCAAGCCGAAACTCAGGAAGGTAAAAAGGGTGATACGGCACTGGCGGCCTGTGACCCAAACGCCAACCCCAAGTTAGAAAAAGACCATCAGCAGTCATAAGAGCAGGTCAAAGATTTTAATTTTTAAAATTCAAATGGCTCTCCTGAGAGAAGGGACATCTCCCAACCTGATTCCCGGGTAAAGGGTAGTCAACCCCCCCAAAATTTATGCCCCACGCATCGGGGCGCACCAATGCGCAGACAAAAACGACAATAGTAACCCCCTCACATTTCACGAGTCCTAATCAGCGAGGCAATTTTTTGCGTAATAATAATGTAATTATCAAAATAATAATAATAGGCGTTATAATAATAATAATAACCGCCGAAATGGTAATAATAATAATGGCAGCAAAAACAATCAAAATTTTGTTCAACAAAATCAAGGGGGTGGTAGTAATACCCAACCCTGCATGCCTGCTTTGATGGACGCTTGGAACGCACCAGCTTCGAGTCAGGGTAGTGGACCCCCCAAACCAACAACCGCGGGTTTTGGCCAATTTTTTTAAATTCTAATAGTAATACTTGCATATGTGCAACTGCGGTGTGTAATGCTAGTGTGGTGTCGCCTCCAAAGATGAATGTTGACGCACCCCCCTGGTTTTCGGAATCTCCTTCCCCAGAGATTTTGCAGGTGGAGGTGGACAACGAGATTCACCCTTCTGAGATGTCGGTTCTAACCTACAACTTGAGGTGCCTTGTTAGATTAAAAGCAAGGGCCAAAACGAAGAGTTCAGTAAAAGGGGAAGTACTGCCTTTGGCGCGGCCTTCGCTCTCACAAAAACGCTGGGGTACCCCAAGATGTCTGAGTCTGGCGACTTATTGTGTAGACTCCCCCAAGTAACGCCTCTGTTCACAGGAACAAAGGGATCATATAATGTTAAACCTGGTGTACATTTTATAGCTAGATTTGTTTCAGATCGTACCATTTATTTGTCCCTAAAGCTATCAAAAATGGCAGAACCTACCCAAAATGAGCCAAAGAAACCATGCGGTAGAGGCTGAGTTTGTAGGTTTTCCCAAGGAAGGTCGGGGTTAGCACAAGACGCCCACTCAGAGTCAGTGGATACAGTACCCACTGAAGGGGCAATTACCGCACGCAAGTCCATTAGTTCAGGTCAGGTATCGGTGTATCCCCTCAGGCGCAGAAACTGGGGCTTCAAAAAGTCAAGAGAGTTTTAAGAGCATTCCCACCCACATTTCTGACTCATCCGCGGAAAATCTATCCTTGACATTGAAACCAATGTTTAAAGATAAAGGCTCGCAAGGAGAAAATCAAGATGAGGCCACGGTAGAGGACATACCCCCATAAGTGTAGAAACGGGACCCCCATTGTTGAAACGTCAAAAGCGGGAGAGGCTACGCCCACGCCTAAGGTTGGTAAAGTTATTGCATCTAGGAAATCTGTCATTACCCCTAAAATGGCAGAATGGATCGCACGCAAACCCTCCTACTCAGGTGCGTCATGTGTTCCTCCTGAGGCAATAAAAAGGGAGTCCTGTCCCCCATTAGCATTTTGTAAGGCAAAAAGCCAGTGAACCATTCCTCACACAAGAGCAGCTGGCGCGTCGTGAGACTGAAAGAATCCGCTGGGAAGAACAGGAGGCCAAGCGTAAAGAGGAGGAAGAGCAGAAAAGACTCAAGGAACTGAGACAGCGTCAAGAAGAAGATGCAGAGTGGGCTTCTCCCGGCCACCCGGATGAGGAAGATGAGCAAGATACCCACAGCACATCGTCAGGGCCGGGTTTTCCCCCTTACAAGCCACGACAAAGAACAGCAGCGCAAAAGACGGCAAGAAAAAGATGACATCAAAGAAAGAAAGAATGCAAAAGGTGATGTTGGTTGAATCCCCCTACTTAGTCAGAGGCTCCACCCCAAAATTGGGAGGAAGAAGAAAAAGAGGATGATTCCCTTTCCCTTCCTATGCGCGGCGCTAATATTTTGGGGGAGACAAACCAGTCCACCCCCAGTTCTTTTTGCATGGGTACAGGGTTCAGAATATGGAGGGCTCCAACGACCGTGCTCGGGTTTGCTCACCCCCGGCCTTGTCCTGCTCTGACCGGCCACACAATGAGAGAAAAGTCTCCAAAATTTGGAAGATGAGTTTAGACAGTTGGGATCCCCCCAGGTCAAGCAAGGAAGCGCGTCCACAACAACAGCGCAGGTTCCACCTACGCCACAGGCTTCCCCTGCGCTGCAGGCACCCGCACAGCACGCTCCCATCTCTGAGGTCCCACCTACCCCCTCCCTAAGTCTTCGAGGCTAACAGCAAAGACTAAACCCACCCGCGCCTCCCTCACCTGGAGCCCAGCAAGCGTATGGGTACGATGAACCTCCGCAGGCAACCTTCATTGATTCTCCACAACCTTTGACACTGGAGATGTTTTTTGAAGTGGCGTCACAAGAAGAAATGGCCTCCTACCTCTATCGGGTCAGCCCTCCAGTTACAACGCCACCAACAGAGGAAGGAATAATTGCCCAGACTTGAGACCCCAACGCTCCTCCCCTCCGGAAAGTTCAGTGGAAATTCATATGGAGCCCCCACCAAAGAAAATAAGTTGCCCCCTTGGGCATGATATCGACAAACTGGGCCGCCCAGTAGGGATCGCAGTCCCAATGCTTCCAGCCCCCTGGCAACGTTCCTCGTCGGAAGAAATAAACAATCAGCAGCAGGGGTGAGAAGGGGACACATTTGAATCTTTAAGCAAAAAGCGGCGCAGCCGCCAGTGGGGGATCCACCCCCCGAACCGGGACAATTACCTGACGTTTGGCAGGCCATGTTATGGCTATCGTTAGGACTGCCCCATTCCTGGTTACCATGCACATGGTGACGTATGACTTGATCCCTATCGGAAAGGTGCCCTGGCCACCTATCTGGCTGCACCTGTACTTTATTGGCCCAAGCGAGCCCTGGGTAGGACAGCATTGCAGAAAAGCAGAGACTCACAAAGTTATGCATCCAATCGACTGTTGTTTGTTGGGACACAGGTTTCCACGAGTACAATCGCATGGCTTACCCACCGGACAATTGTAAGTACAGAACTCTAAAATTAGTTTTTCATCTAATAGTGTACTTAATTCTGGTAATCGGCGTGCATGTGGAACGAGCAAAAACTACCCTAAAATTAAAAAAACAAGGTTTGTGTCTTGTCTTGTGTCTGCTATTTTTGTTACAATTCTATGTTTATTATGTTAAAAAGGTTAAAAAACGGTTTAAATGACAAAGGAAAGCTTTAGCAAAATTAATTTATGCAAATAAGGTAAATATGCTACAAGCAACTGAGTCTTATTGTTGTGTGGGGGGTAATTTAAATTGAAAATGTATTTGTCAAAGCACCGTTTGATACTGCAGCAATGTGTTCAATTATATCAGCTGAAATGGCAGAAAGCCTTCCCTCAGTAAATTTTCAATCCTTCACTGGTCAACCTGTTCAGGTTCTCTCAGGAGACTTAAATTTTCAAGCCACAGGATATGTGACGCTAAAAATTGGTTGAGAGAAGATAAGTTCTGTGCAAGTGAATGTGCAAGAAAATTGCCCTGTTTTGGTCATATTAGAGACAAACGTTATGCGAAGACTTGGAAGAATTGGGTTCAATTTTGAACAAGAAAGGATTCTTTTGGATAATTGAGATAGGATTCCCATGGACCCCAGACTTGGAATATCCCATCAATGGGATAAAATTTGTGCTTATGCGACATAGGTATTGACCCCCAGGTCAAGGAACTCTCTAATAGTCAAGGTAGGATCCACCTTACCACAAGGAGCAGTGTTCATCTTGGACTCAGAAGTTCCATCCTTTAGATGCACTGGTTTACTCCTTGCAAACGTGTTAGCGATGCATTTTGGAAGAAAAACCATTATTGAAGTAATGAACCCCACGCCAGAGCCGATCACTCTGTTAACGGATACTTCAATTGGAACTGCAAATGTTCTCAATGAGGAATTTGTAGTTGATATGATTGCCAGACGGAGGATACTGATCTGGGCAACGCTCCGCAAGTCCTTAGACAGAAGCCATATCAAGTAGCTGAAAGTCAAAAGCAAAATATTTGAGAAGTAATAGACACAATGCTTCAGAAAGGAGTAATAAGAGAATCCAATGGGTGCTTTATATGAATTTAATGTGTTACCCTTTGGTTTGTGCAATGCCCCTGCAAGTTTTCAATGCCTTATGGAAATCGTCCTTGGTGGATTACGTTGGCACAACTGCTTAGTGTAAATTGACCACATAATAATATTTCCAAAAACATTCCCCCAACATTTAAAAGACATCAATCTGGTGTTGGATAGGTTTCGTCAAGCCAAGCTTAAATTGAAACCAAAGAAATGTCAAGTGAAATGTTGGACGGAAATCAGTAGAATTTCTCAGACACATCCTAAGTAAAGATGGAGCTCAACCCAACCCCTCAAAAATATCATGTGTTAAGGATTTCTGAGTTCCAAAAACTCAAAAACAAGTCCATTCTTTCCATGGTCTTGCCAATTTTTACTGAAGGTTCATCAAAAACTTTGCAGAGATCGCAAGTCTTTTATACAGGTTAATGGGAAAACAAACAAGATTTTATCGGACACTGGAATGTCAAAAAGCATTTGATATTTTGAAGAAAAAGCTCTGCTCTACAGATGTACTGGCTTTTCCGGATTTCAAGCGTCCTCTGCTTCTTTCAACTGATGCTTCAGACACAGGTATGGGAGCCGTACTTTCACAAGAATTTGCCGAAGGAGAAAGACGGATTGCATATGCCAGTCGAAACTTCAATAGTGCAGAGAAAAATTACTCCCCAATCAAAAGAGAAGCTTTCGCATTGTCTGGGCAGTCAAGCACTTTCGCCCTTACCTTTATGATCATGAATTTAAATTAACAACGGATCATGCCCCTCTTTAATACATTTTTAATAGTCCAAAATGTTCCTCAGCATGATTACGACGTTCGGCTTTAACCATGAATGAGTATTCAGTCATTAATTGTGAATATCGTCCTAGAAAAGCAAATGGGAATGCAGATGCTTTATCAAGAATTCCCCTACCTGAGGAACAAAATGAATCGGACAATCAGGAAACCACGGTTCAACCTCTATCAGATCAATTGAAAGAGAAAGTAGACGAACCCAGCAAACACTTCCCTTGCGCTATCCTTTCTCTCATCTCTACAAATAAAATGGAAAAATTGATCAAATTGCAACAAAAGGATCCCGACTTTACACTGATCTATGCATATTTGAAAAACAATAAACTTCCAAAAGAGAGTAAGCTGCGTCAAGACCTTATACGTTGGGCAGAACGATACTATCTCCAAAAAGATGTCTTAATGCACAAACATCCAAGAAAAAAGAGACTTAGTTTAGAATTCCCTAAACAGATATGTTTACCATATGAACGACGACAGGAAGCTATAAAGGCGGCTCATGATGACATTTATGGTGGACATATGGGAACTAAAAGAACTCTTTCTCAAGTGACCAATCATTTTTATTGGCCCACCATGTGTAAAGATGTCAAGAGTTATGAATCTACTTGTCCAAAATGTGCTCACTGCAAGTCGGCAAGTGCAAGTGTACACAGTCGGCCAGGCCTCCCCTCAAGCCTATCAAAGTGACAAGAATTTTTGACAAGATCGGAATGGATATATTGGGGCTACTTAAAGAAACATATAAAGGAAACATTTATATTTTGGTAATCACAGAATATGTTTCCAGATTTACTATGAGATTTCCTCTCTGAAATCAAAAAGCCGAGACAATTGCAAAAGTCCTCCGAGGTAAAGTATTAGCAGTACATGGGTGTCCCTTTGAAATATTAACTGATCAAGGAACAAATTTTGCTAGTGAAATGATAGCTCAGGTCTGCGAAATTGGCGCATCAAAAAAGGTTTTTACAACCGCTTATCTAGACCCGTTTGTAAAATCCCTTCTCTTTATTTTGCGAAGTTCCTATTTTACAAACTGTTATTGCAAATATTCAATATCACAAACTATTTTACAAGCTTTACAAATATTGAAACACAAAGGGTTTTTTATTTCTCGCGCCATTTTTTTAGTTTTAACACGCTGTTGTCCGGTTTAATTAATTTTAATTGTTTTTAGTAAATAAAACTTGGTAAAACATCTATGAAAGAAATTTTGTAAAAAATGTAAAACAATGCTTTGAATATAACCTCTTTTTATTTTTGGTGACATTCATACCGGTCAAACTAGCGCTATTTGTTTATTTAATTTCGTTTAATATTCTACTGTGTATCTATCTTCTTGACAAAAACATTAAATGCTGAACTGGAAAAGTTTTCTATGACACCGAAATAATTGCTATTGCTTGCGTGTGCACAGACTTAAACTCCTTAGCTTGAAGTCTTTAAATTTTCTGCTGAGGAGTTTGAGTTTTTGCAGCGCGTTATGTTAAAAAATGGCTGCACTTTCATTAATCAAACCATAATTTCAGGATATATATATAGGTAAGCAATTTTGATTTTTGAGTATATCAGTTTGTTACATTTGATTTTTTTAAAAAATATCTTGTTGTGCTTTTCTGAGTTCTTTCACTTAAAAGTTTTCAAATATGTATTTTTCAGGATATTAATGTTTAAGTTATTAATCTGCGAGATTTATTTCACTTTTGGTAAAAAGTTAAAAGCAAAAACGGTAATTTTACTTTCTTGTACTTACTCTTTATGCATTTTTTCCGTTCTTAAAACTTTAAGCAAAGTTATGAAATGAACTGCATGGGTATATAGATGATATGACGATTTATCTGGCCTTACGCTGTTCATTGCACAACTTTGAGCATGGCAAAAATAACAGCCGTTAGCTGAAATTAAGAGTGGCCGAATTTAAGTCGGTCACCCAAAGTCATTATAGCTACCAGATAACCAGAACATTAAATTTTTAATTTTCATCGAGCCTCACTTGCTCTGCAATCAAAATTACAACAAAAAAATTATTCATAGAATTGTGTTACAATTTACATGATTTTTTTTCTTTTATTAAAATATTTAAGTAAACAAATTTTATTTAATTATTTGATATACGTAGAAGAGCGCTGGTATTCTTTAATTTCTTTGTAAACTTAGAAAATAATATAATTTTCATCTATTTGGCAAATACTGGCAATATTATTAATGTTAATTGGTATTTTCATGTTTTTAATTAATTTTGTTTTATATTTATTAGTCACTGCAATTTGTTGTTTTTGATATACCTTAAGGATTTTTTTGCTTTAAAATAAAAATTTCAAAAAGCGAAAAAACACAAAATAAACAACACAAATTATACAAACTGCTTTGAAAAAAACACAAATATACTACAATCGAAAAGCGACTATAAATTGTGTAGAAACTACAAACAAGTTTTCACAAAACATTGCAAATTACCATGTATATATTTTTGCAAAATTAGGAGTAATTCTTACAAATAGACTAATTGTCGTTCTGACTCCACGCAGTTTGAAAAGTTTACCAAGTATTTTTTGAAAAAAATACAAAAAAGGTTAAGAGAGTGTAATGTTTTAATGGATAGATTTAACAAAACCCTCTGCAATATGCTCGCCATCTACGTTAACAAAACAGCAAGATGACTGGGAATTTACCCTTCCCTTTCTGATTTCAGCCTACAATTGATCTCTTCAAGAATCGACTCAAGAAAGTCCATTCTACCTAATATATGGACGTGATATTTGAGTTCCCCTCAATGTAAAGTATGAAAAGGCTGGTTCTCCCTACGCAGATTATGACAAAGATTATATTGCTCACGCTGAAGTGGCTTTAACTGAAGCAAGGATATAGCCGTTAAAAATATCACAAAAACTCAAGTTAGACAAAAGTGTAATTATGATAAAAGGGTTTGTGTAAAAGCAATAAATAAAGATTCACTAGTGCTCAAGTATAATCCTGTAAATTAACAAATAAATTAACAAATAAATGGGTCGGACCCTATAGAGTACAACAAGTCAATAATGATATGGGTACCGCCAAAATCACGCATCTCAATGATGATGGTGATGAGTTAAAAAATAACACTAAGTGGGTAAATTTGCAAAGACCTAAATTATTTAAACCACAAAATGCTAACCCCCGTCAAGTATATGTTCCTTATATTGCAGTGCTGGAACACCAGAGAGCATCTTCCTTTCTTTGCTTAGCGTTGCAAGCGGCCGGCACGAGGATCATCTTTGTGAATGGCGAGCACAAGCGGAGGCCATGCGACAAAGGGAAAGCCAGCGTCAGGGCATTCCTCAGCCTCCCCAGCCAAGGGTAGTTCAGGGATCTCCCCCTTAGGAGTCAGCATCGGAGCGGGCGTTGTCCCCTGATGTGGTGGTTGTGGAAAAGGAGCACCGGCAGAATCCGCCACTGGAGGCATACGTCTGGAATGATGTGGACATTTGGGAAAATCCTGAAGATGAGGACGATGAGGACCAGGAAGACGAGGATGGCGAGGCCCCCTCAGCATTAGGCAATTAGCGCCTTATTAAAAAACTGAATTTTCTTAAAATTTTTTTTATTTTCTTTTTTCTAACTTTGTGAAATTTCGGGGCGTGATAAATGTGCAAAAAAATTAAAAAATTTTCTAAAAATAAGGGCTGCGCTGAGTTGAAGGGTGCCCCAGCTTTAATTTTATGTTTCATTTATATACGGGTATCGTACGATGGCAACCACGTTGACAAAACTTTTCTGTTTGCTTGCCTGCCCTATTTTTCTGTCTACCATGGTTTGCCGGGGAGGGCTCAAAATGGATGGGAAGATGCAATGCAAAAGTGTGGTCATGCATTGGTCCCCTTTTTCCCCTGGCACCCTCTTGTCTTACATGCACTCTTTAGAAATATTTCTCTATAGCTGCGCAGGCAGGTTGTAGTTTCACACGCCCAGGTGGCTTGCCTCGTTTTATACTGTCTAAAACACAGCGGCATAAAAGCGGTCATACTTTACGCTCTGCAGCCCTCTCGCTGGGCATGTTTACACTCTTTGTTTTGCCTGGGGTTGGCAAAATGTATTACCGATCCCCAAGTAGCGGGGTGACCTAGGTGGGAAAGTAGGGTGTTATAAATTGCCAAACACATGGCTTTTGTTATTAAAAATTTTGCATATATAAAATTTTGCACATTTATATAAAATTTTGCACCATTTCATCAAAAGTCAGTTTTAGTTTTACTCTCTGTCTCGACTGCCTGGAAGAAATCCCACAAAACCATTGACCATTGAAACGGAACTTTTTTGAGGAGGGTCTCCAAAGAGACCTTCTATTTTTTAAGTGTGTTTGTACCCTGGGTTGTCTGGTGGTTTTTCCCCCTCCCTGAGCCGCGTCGGCTTTGGTTGCATTATAACCAACCAATTTAGTTTTAGTGTCTGTTCCGGCTCATTCCCCCTTTTTTGAAGATATGGCAAAAATCTTGGTGGAATCTTGGTGGAGACTTCAAGTCCCTCTTCAGAGAAACCGCGCCAACTAGCACATTATGCAATGTTGGATTTTTATTTTTAATCTTCGGCTTCAGGATTTATTTTCCCCCTAGTCACCCGGCAATTACTTGCGGATTGGTGGGATAAAGATCGTAGAATAGTCAGGTAAAATGGCCCGCGGTGGCTTGGACAGTCCGCTGAGTTTAAAGCTAGCCAGGACTAGCTTGAGATTAGTTTATAAATTAAGTTTAGCTTGCTTAATGTCCCCTTAAGCTTGGTGGTGGGTTAGGTTTTCCTCGTCTCTCCCTAACTTAGGCCCCTTTTAGTGGTTTAGTTTGGGTTACCCACCCACACCCATTTACGTCTGCCTCTTTGTAGGTCGGTAGTAGGCCTAAATTGTGCCAAACTTTAAAACCGGTGTAACAAGGCTAAAAGCCTCTTTTTTGTATTTTCCGCTTTCAACGCCCGCGGCTTTGGCTACCCCAAAAAGAACCTCATTTTTAAGTTGAACTTCCGCCCAAGCTAAGCACAAACAAAACAGTAATTCTTGTAAATTTTTATAAGTCACACAATAGGTTAAATAAAATCCCAGGTGCTAACCCCCAATTAGGCTTACCCTCCGGTTATGTGTGCTGTATATTTGGTCTGGGTAATTCTAGTTTTTAGCTGTTAATAAACTTAATTATTGTTAAAAACCTTGTTCAGCAAGCTAGACAGGAGCTCAGTTGACTAACCCCCAACTTATTTCTTGTCACCAGTACTATGCTTACTAATTAAACGGACGCGTCTAGGTACACCTTATCTGACTATTGCCAATGACCATCTTCGCAGTGACTCAAAACCCAATAGGGTGTAAGTGGACATATTTTCGATTTTCCCCTTAGGGTTTCCTTGGCGGACAAATGTATGCCTGTAGATGAATCCCCTACTAGTTTGAGGCGTTACAGTATCGTTGGAAAGCTTATACCCCAGTGAATGTCATAAGGGGTTTGAAATTTTAAAACAACTTACATGGACATCTTTATACTGAACAACGCGTTTTCACTAAAAAGGGGACCCTATGGATTTTGGAACTTAAGAAATTTTTTGACTCAGAATTGGTTCAAACTTATTGGATAAAAATAAATAAATAAATAAATTTATTTTGTCATGTAAATACATAGACAGGAAAGACACAAAAGCTTGTAAACGTTACAGCACTGAAATTTGCATCTACCTATATAAACATTGAAATAAAAGAAAACTACTAAAAAAAGAAAAAAAAAACACAGAAACCACAGCAATAATCCACCAAAAATGATCAAGACCAACTGTCAAACTATATTGTCAGTAGGATTCCGGACTCCACTGACAAAACAGCCCACACAACCAGCCCTAATCATAATTATTGGTTACTGCAGAAAAAATAAAATTGTTGAATATAAAGATCTAGTACACATTATAAAATACATTCTCATGAAATAATTCATGTAAATTACAAAAACCAAGTAAGTTACTATAAAATTTTTGTCTGGTTTGCTCACAAAAATTGGTGCTTAAATCATTCCAAAGCCGAATTGATTGTCGAAGTGCAGAAAAATTAGCTCTCATAAAATGTTTTTGGGACAGCAAATATTCAAAATTATTATTACGCAACCGATCAGATTTTCTGAGATTTTGTTCATTAACAAGAAAAAAGTCTAATTCGAATAGAGTAATTAGGCAATGTAAAGCCAGAATATCATGATTTCTGGAAAAATGAACATGGACATCTTTATACTGGACAATGTTTTTTTCTCTAAAGAAGGGAATTACCTTGCTTACCAGCCACAAAAGGTATTGGGCAAAATGAGGTATCATTGCAAAGCTTACGGTCCGGAAAATGTCATTGAAATTAAAAAATGGAGGTTTAAATTTAGAAAAAAATTTGCATGGACATCTTTAGCCTGGACAAAGCATTTTCACAAAAAGGTGAAATTTCACACTATGGATTTTGGAAAATGAAAATTTTTTGACTTTTTTTGAATTGGCTCGAACTTATTGATAACAGTAATTATCCAGTGTAAAACCAAAA
>JASAMX010009608.1:0-29185 GCA_030248175.1 Microlaimidae sp. YZB2_3 | reverse complement strand
GAACATTGGAAAAATCTGGAACAAACTTAACCGATAGTTTCAAATGAGATTTAAAAAGGTCATAATTGATTGAAAATTTCATAGAATTATGATCTGATAAAGAGAAACCTGGCAAAATTTCTATGTCTTGCAAACTTCACGACATTGTCGTCAAAAATAGAATCTTAAAAAGTTATTGTTCCTATAGTAGGTTCCTTGAAAAGTTGAGTTAACGCAAGTTCGTCAAAAAATCCACTCTTGTTCATTTTTATCCACTCTTGTTCATTTTTATTTGTCAGATTTTAACTGAAAATTGTACCAGTCAAAACCTGGTAAATTGAAGTCGCCCGTAATAATAACAGAACCTTGAAAATTTTCTGTAATTTCGCGGTTCATTTCAAAAATAACAAAATCATGTTTTTGATAGTTTGCGGTTTTCTTATAAAAACAAGTTAGTCTTATTCTAAAATTAACCAATCAGCATCGATGTTGTTTTTGGATATTTTTTTAAGTGATGATAACATGTAAAACGCTATATTGGTTTGATCAAATGAGTCGTGCCGCTATTTTTAAAGATATGTTTAATTTTGAATCGAAACTACGACACAAAGGTCCTGCAACAAGACGGTTTGAGGTTGGACACGAGGGTTTTACGACAGGGTCTTGAGTACTCAATGCCTTTCCTACAGCTAGAAACAATGTTACGTAAGCATTTTTCTTCTTTGGATTTCAACCAATTTTTAGTTTGGATTTTGGAAAGTTTTCTAGGTTGAAGCATTTAAATTTGGCTAAATTTCTAAACTTTCTTAACTTTTAACTTTTTTTAAAAAGAGACTTAGAAATCTATATTTTTTACAGCCTTTTATTTTTCAAGACAAAGCAAGGTAAGAAACAAAACAAACTAAAACTTTGTTTAGAAGTGTCTAAAAACATATTTACACAAATTATATTTGAAACAACAAAATATAAACTAGAAATACAAGAGGCTAAATTAGTAGTGTTCCACCGAGCTCCGAGCGGCGGAGCGGAGCTCCGACCTATTTTCGTACTAATTCTATGAATAATAAAAGAGGGTCGTTATACATTAGTTGGTAAATTTTTTTGGAAAACGAATTTTTTTAAAACTTATTTAAACTATAAAAGTAGTTTAAAAAATGCAAACAAAGCAACTTTAAGGTGGGAGCTGTGAAGCTGCCACCGCTTTAAATGGCTGGAGTTCCGGAGTGTGATGCGGAAGAATAGAAACGCCACTAGACTAAATATTATTTAAGCAAATTTTAGAACATAAGTTTTTGGTTACCTACCTGCCTATGTTTCGTTTTTACAAAGTATTGTTATTCGCCGGTCAAAGCCCCGTTTTCAAAGTTCCGGAGCTGCACCTTATTTCGTACTAATTTCGTAAAAATTTAAAAATAAGATTTTGTTAAATATTTTGTTAAATATTTTAAAAGAATATTTTGTTAAATTTTTTGTAAACTAAAACTTATTAAGAAATAATTTAGAATATATTTCTAGTTTAAGTAAACTTAAAGTTTTAGCTTGTTTTAGGGAGATAAATTGAATTCTGAGATTTAAAATCACAAAAAAGTCAAAAAGTACATCATTTTTACTTAAGATGCCGAAAATTTAAATTACATTTATTTTGTTAAATTACATGTAGTTGATTTGCACGCTTTTTACTGTTGTAGAAATTTTGTTTTTCTCAGCGTTGAAACAAAAGCATAGCAAACGCATTCTTTCGAGACCTTCGTGTCGTGCTCCCTCTAATTCTCCGAACCACCTTGACCTTTCGCCTTCTCGGACCGTAGTGACGCGTTCTTGATTAAATCCTTTGATTTTCCATCTTCGAAATCAACATTGTTGATTGTGTTGATATTTTTTGAAAGTTTTAATAATAAATTCCATGCTATTTTTAACAGAAGCTCATTAAAAATTTACTAATATACACATTTTGTTTAGGTATTATGAGAAAAAAACATTTATGGTACATAACATTGAAGGAAATACCATTTGATAGAAAAAATCACATTTTTTAACCTCAATTTTTTTACTTTCAAAATTCACTAAGTTGTACTGGTTTTATGTGTATTGTATTTGAAATTGAAATTTGAAATAATAAAAAAACGCAAAAATAAAATAGTTTTGTGTTCAAAAACAAAAGAATATTTATTTCTTAAACAAATAACTTTAATATTTGTGTATTATCTGCCGGAAAAAAATAATATAAAACTCAAAAATTTTCAAATATGAAAATTTGAGACTAGATACGAGAAACATTCGCAAACTTTTGTCAAAGGTAGATAGAAGTTTTAAAAAATACCGTTCATTGTAATGAACTGTGCTTGTATCTTTAAATGGGGTGTCTGCGGTGACACTTCGTGTAATTATGTTTAATTAGAGTAGAAAAACTAATCTAGGGATTGAGCAGGAAAACGGGCAATTTCACCGTGGCGTATGTTTGGATATAAAAGATGCTGATTGATGAGTATTAGATGGACGTATCGACAGGTCCTGTTTTAACGTCTGCCACCCCGCACTTTTTCATTTAGTTATTTAAATACGTTTCGGTTTTTAGTTTATTCATTTAAGTTTTAAACTTTATCTAATTAAAATTTAAGAAATTAAATAAATTAAAATTCGCATAATGCTTTCCATTTAGGACCCAATCCATAAATTTCTTAATTAAAGCGGGAAATGAATTATGACAAAGAGGTGATTCGGTATATAAAGTTTCGCATATTTTACTTTAACCGATATGTAAAGTTGTAGGGGTTGTAAATATAAGTTTGCATAATGTTTTTTGTTTGGGACTCAATCTATAAATTTCTTAATTAAAGCGGAAAATGAATTATGACATAGAGGTGTTTCGGGATATAAATTTTCGCATATTACACTTTAACCAATATGTAAAGTTATAGGTAGGGGTTGTAATTTTAAGTTTGCATAATCCTTTTCCGTTTAGGACCCAATCCATAAATTTCTTAATTAAAACGGGGAATGAATTATGGCAAGAAAATGTTTCTGTATATAAATTTTCACATGTATTGCTTTTTTCGATCTAAAGTTATAGGGGTGGTAAGTTTAAATTTGCAGAATGCATTTTCGTTTAGGACCAGTATTAATGAAAGATTCAAAAATTTTGAAATCGTTACTATTGATATAAAGTTAAATAATAATTCAAAAATTAGACTAATTTGTCTTTATAGAAAACCCAAACTATAAAAATACGTGATTTTGTTATTTTTGAAATTTATAAATAAAAAAAATAAAAAAAATTTATTGGATTTATTGTTAAATAGACTATTCATTTAACCAAATCGTTAAGAGAAATTGGTTGTATATATCATCCGGTTCTAGGTAAATATGTCCGCAACAACAGTTCACGAGGAAAAAATTTCCACAGCAGTATTTCCTTAGCATTATCTCCGCGGTAGAATTATTCTCGAGGGAAAAGTTTCCGCGACGAAATTTTTCCCGCTTTTTTTCGTTTTTTTTTCATATAACTGCAAACGCTGGCGGTTTTGTCTAAAATTGTTTGTAATAAGTAAATAATATTTTTATAATAATGATTTGAACGAAATTTTTGATTTTCTTCGTAAATTAATTTTTTTAAATGCTTATTAGTGATGTTCCTACCTTCCAATATAAAGCTCCGGAGCTCCGGCCATTTAAAGCGAAGGAAGCTCCGAAGCTCCGATGCTCCGCCACTTAAATAAGCAATTTGAGGCTTAAGTTTGAAATGCATTTTAAATTATTCTATTCGTATTTGTAGGACTATTTTTATTGAATAAAATAAGTTTTGGAAAAATTTAATTTGCAAAAAATTTTTGACAAAAAAATATGGCATTACTCTCTAATCATTCATGAAATTAGTACAAAAATAAGGAGGAGCTCCGGAGCTCCAGACCTCCGGACTCCGGACTTGCAATTTTTAACGCACAGACAGCCAACGTGTCATTTCGACTTATTCTGCCATATATTATTACTAACAAAACGACCTGGTTGTTTTTTTTCGAGTGATAGAACCAGTTTTATTAAGTTTGTAGAAAAACAGTATTTAATTAGTATTTTGTAATTATTTTAGTATTCGAATACTCCAAAATATTCAATACTTTTTAAACAATTGAATACAATACCAATAATAATACAAACTTTTCAAAATAGTATCGATACTTTTAAAAAATGCTTAACCCTTAAAAACTAGTATTTATTTAGTATTTAAATACAAATTAAATATATTTTTGAACCCAGTACATAAATTAAAGAACTACCTTGTAGCTTTTTGTAACCTTTTTAAAAACCAATGGTTTTGATGAAATCAACTGAATTTTTTAAAAAATTCAGAAAGTAATTAAAAAATTATTTTAGTTTAAACAATCGAAATTTATAAAAATATTTTTGTAAAATCAATCAATAAAAAGCAAAAACAAACAAAAGAAAAAATATCTTTAATTTGGCTTGCCAGCAAGCGGTACAGAGTTTTGCATACAGCAACTCGCCTTATCCGCTATCCGCAATCCGAGGATATTCCGGTGTGAACGGTTATCCGCTATCCGCTATCCACTCTCCGTTATCCGTCCCAGCCTTAACTGTCGAGTTTACAGAATTTATAAATATGTAATTTTTTAGATTCTAAACGCAATTTTATTATTATAGTTTTTAATTAAAAATACAAAAGAAAAATCTGCATTTATTAATCTACAGCTGTAAATTAAATGCAAGCAATTTTAATGAAATAAGCCCCGGGGGTGCACAGTGAAAATGGTAAATATTGAGTGAATATAGTTTAAACTAATATTTTTGACATCAGCGTATCGAGAGTTTTTTGTATGAGCATAAATATGGAGGTGTTGTGGTAAAATTATGAAAATCCCTTAATAAAATTTTAAATGGACATTGATGAGTGCAAAAATTAGGTAACCACTGAAAATGATTTAATAAAAATCTTTTAAACTATTTTTATACTATACTAAACCAGTGTGTCGAAAATTCATAATTCGTTTTACAACGTCCACATTGTATGGTAACGTTAAGGATATAATATAATTTTGCGTGCGTCAAAAAATTTCCTTGACCTAGAAAACAAATTTGTTAGAACATATTTTATATTTTTACATCAGCCAAACCGAACAGTCTTCATCTAAAGCCGTAATTTTTGTAAAGTCAATTGCGGCAATGGATTAATACATCAACATTTTTTAAGCATTATTCTCATTTGTTCATGTCAAGAATGCATAATGCATTCTTGCTTTAATGTTAATTTAGTTAAATAAATACAGTTAATTCAGTTAAATTTCGTCAGAATATGTCATAATTGCATAATCAAAAACAATTTTACATATTTAGGTTTATATTATATGTATTTTTACATTCTTTTATTATAAGATTTAATTGTAACATCGCATGTAATTTATACTGATGTATGTAATTTATAACAATGGTTTTTTTTCTACCATAACAATAATGATATATCTCATACCTATTTTTTTAGGATCGAGTTTTTAACTGTGCACCTCAAGTATTTAATTTCTACGATAGTTATGCAATAAAAACGTGTGGAAAAGTAAGGAAATATGCTCACATTTGTATTCAAACTTTTTTTTCACTTCTTATTTGAATGGAACTATCCAGCATAACAAAATTTTGGGTAGTTGGTCCCGCCGAGAAATCAATATTTGTAAAGAAATACATATTTTTTACGCAAATTTTTCCCAAAAACGGAGATTTAAGAAGGATATTATATAGTGTCAAAACAATTAAAACGTTCTTGCTTTGCTACGTTCTTTGTAAACAATTTTTAAAGTTCTATGTGAGAAAAGTAGTCTATTAGAGAAAACTGCAAATCAAATGCATTATTGCCAGAACCGTCGTGTCCCGGGACGGTCGTTTTCCACGACCGTTGTTTTCCTAATGTTTTGTAGACCTATATGGTTCACCAAATTCAGCAGACCACCAAAACCTACATGTACATATGGTAAAACGGAGTCTTTGGTGTGGTTTTTTGATTTAAATCCTTGCAGAGAACTTTACTACGATCATTAAAAAGTAAAAACTGTTTAAACTTTGTAGCGCCGGAAAGTTTAAGCAAAACCAAAAACACTGAGCTAATGAATGAATGTTAATGACTACTTCTAATTTTATGAAAAATTGAGGTCATTTATAGGCCTACGCGTAAAACAAAAACATTTTTTTTTTGGACAAAATGCATTTGAGTTTTAGGAACGAAATAATGGCGTAATAGTGTAAGTATGTACAATAATAACCCATAACATAAGTATAATAAAAATATTTATACAATGCATTATGTAAATTTACAGATAAATTATAGATTAATATAGGTTGTGGGGATATCATATGATATTTTTTTGTACTCCTACTTAAATAGAGAAGTTTTAGGTTAGAAAGACGAAATTTCGCCCGCTTTCTATCTTGATCTGCAATACTACTAATAAAATATGCAAAGATTTACGGTATTTTCCGCGCTTGATTATACGTCGCTCTGCAAAGTTCAAGGAGAGGTGGTGGATTATCCTTATGGTGCACTGGTCATACTTCATACTCGTTCCAGCAAGGTGGTTTTGTATTGAGACCCGCCTAAGTTAGAAAATAAATTATATTTTGCATTGTGTAATTTACAGATAAATTATAGATTAATATAATATCATATTATATTTTTTTTTATTTTTAAGTTTAATTTTGGTTTATAAAATTTCGCTTAATATTAATAACTAAAGTTCAAGCCTTTCATTTATCTTCCAATCAACCTGTTGAGTTCCGAAATAACATTGCTCCGACTTTTTCTCATGGTGTTGCAGCTGCCGTGGCGCTCTCAGCGAGCAGTCCTCAGAACTTAAAAAAGGTGTGCATAGAATTTTGGCTGTTTAATTTATTATATTTTTTGAAGGAGACCCCCATAGAAGCCCCGCAAGGAGGGCCTTTTTTCGGGGTTCTTACGCCGGGCCTTTTTTTTTTATTTCACTTTTTGGTTTTTTCTCTCGCTTCCCCCGCGCACAAAATGAGCATCGAACATATAAAATTTTAAGGTGAAAAAAAAATTTAGGTGTAAAACAAGTTTCAGTTTCAGTGCTCATTTTTTAGATTTTGTTTCTTCTTTTTTGCTTTTTGGTTATGTTTGAAGCGGAAATAACCAGGCACTGAAAAATTTAGACAGCAAAATTATTTAAAAAAATTGGCCGATACAGGAATTGAACCCGCAATCTTCAAATTCGATTGTGGCTTGCTATTCATTACACCATAGACCGGACAAGGAAATGGGAAAGATAATCGCCTTTTATTAACTTGTATTTACTCATATTAGCTCGACTCAAAGTTTTTACGGAAGGGACACACACGACGTATGTGTCAAAACTGTATAAAAATGCTATCAAAATTATTTTTTAGTAGGTAGGAATCTATAAAAAACCTCAGCTGCTTTCTGCTAGTGTCATTAAACAAAAAATGATGTTTAATATATACAAGTTGATTTACCAACAATTATATTGAACAAATTTTTATAAGCATGAATAAACCTGATTTTAATTGATTTTTTGATAAAAAATATCATATGAATAAATGTTATTTAATTTTTATACAGTAGTTAATAAAAAAATTTGCTTATAGATTAGAATTCTTGAGAATTACACGTCCGACAAAGAACAGGAACTGAATGCCTTGTATTCCAGTGCCATATCATTGCTTCCCAGTTCCATCAGCTTTTTGCAGGAAGAAACGTGGAAGGGGTTCGTTTTTAAAAATGAATTCAATCAGAACGAATGGAACCGAAAATGGTGGTCTCTGAGAGAAGAATTGTTGGGGTTGCACGCCCCTGTCCCTCGACCCGATGACGCATTTGATGGCGGAATTGAACTTTCCGTTCTTGTACAACAAGACAATTTAAGGTGCCATTTTTTGAAAAAAAAAACTAATTTTTTGCTTAGGTCTTATTATACCGAGAAGAAAAAATTTTGCTGTTGAAGTTTTTGTTGCAATAAAATAAACCAGTGTGTCTATTTGGCTCACTGCGCCGCCTTTCAGAGAATAAATTGGCATATGCATGAGCAATTGACGGTTTATGTTCTGTTTGAGCAAAATATTATTCTGATAAAAAATACTAGGGATAGTGTATCACGAAAAGTATGTTAAAGTTGTTTAAAAAACTTCAATTGATGTACAAGCAAGAAACACAGCCGCATTTTAATAAGTATTTTAGATATCTTCTTCTCTGTTAAAAAGGTGAAAATCACGCCTGTGTGTTTTCACTGCGCGCAGTGTTCCCATGCAGTCTCAGGTCTTTAAGTCGCCTGAGACTGATTTTTTCGACTTCGTTCATAAACTGCAAAGATGTTCTTGCAAGACTAGTGGTACAAACTGCACACAAAACCTCTTTATATCCTAGTATCCTAGTATGTTTGTAAGAGACATGAGCGGACCATGAGCGGATTTTGCAGTTATGACGTTTTATTGTTAAAAAAAGGAATGCAATTATTTTTAATAGCCGTCTTTTTACAAAATATACAAAAATTAAAGCTGAAGTTTTTCAGCTGAAATTAAGGGCGTACCGCTCTCCGCCAAGAAGAAAATTAAAAAAAACCCAAGCCAAGAAAAATCAAAAGATAAGTCTTTAGTGGTAATGTAACCAATAATTATTAAACTCCGTCACGTGTTCGTCCGCATGTAATATTTTCTTAAAAAACGGGTGTTACTTAATCACCCCCACAATTTCACCCTGATATTAAATTTATCTTTATTCATCTAGAACTTAAAAAGTTTCCATTTTTGTTAAAATTAATTAATTTGATGAATAATTGGTAATATTAACTGAATTGGGGACAATTTGGTCCCTACGATTCGCTCCCGCGACAATTCGCTCTCGGGACAATTCGCTCCCTAGAAAATTCGCTCCCTGGACCCTGGACAGTTCGTTCCCTGCCAATTCGCTCCCGGGATTCTTTATAAACACAATTTTTAAAAAACAGTTTATTGCGGACAATTCGCTCCCTGGACAATGCGCTCCCTATGGACAGTTCACTCCTCGCACAATTCATTTTCTTGCGTTCGAATTTTTTTGCTCTTCATTCCTAGTTCGCAAGTTTTTTTATAAACGTAATTTCTATAAAGCTTATTTTTCTTGGGACAATTTGCTTTCCTGCAATGAATTTCTGATTTAAAATTTGGTTTAAATTCTAAATTTGAGTTTATTTTTTTATTTTAAACTCCGAAAAATATTAAGTGAACACTGTCATTTTAAAAAAAATATTGTTTACTACAGGTTTGGCATTTTGTTGTGTTTTGTTCGCTGCAATTTTGGCAATACCATTTAGAAACCAAAATTTTCTTTTTAAAAAAAAGCGAAATACGTTTAAAAGTATAACAAAATTTCGCTTCTTTATATATAACCTTCGTATAAATTTTATATTTTCTGTTGTTAGGAAATTTGTGAAAAACACCCTACATCAAATAATCATGTACCAAATTAATGTTTAGCAACTATATTTTGATGTTTTGCGCTTTGTTTTTATTTGATATCGAATGATGTATCTCTTTTTGGTCACGCTTAAAAATTAGTGTTACATTAATTTAAACCAAAACAAAACCTTTGTTTTTTTAAAGTTTATTAATAATGGCGTTAGGAAGAAATACATTCTGCATAATATCTTCGCAAAGAATAACTTCAAAAACGCTTTTAAATTCATAACAAAAAACTTTGTTTTCCCTAAACCTAAGCGAAACCTTAAAGTCAAACTTAAAAAAACATAAAAAAAACCTTGAAAAAAGCGTAAAATTTTTTCTTAAAAATGGCGAATAGTTTTAAAAGAAAATATTTTTTCCCAAGATTTTTTGCAAAAAAGTTTTTTTTCCGGATACCATAATAATATTCGTCTATAAGAACTGTGTCATGTCGGAGATCGTTTTTTAAAAAACAAGCTTTTTTTCACCAAATCGTTAATGTAAAATTTATACGAAGGTTATATATAAAGAAGCGAAATTTTGTTATACTTTTAAACGTATTTCGTTTTTTTTTAAAAAGAAAATTTTGGTTTTTGAATGGTATTGTGGGGGGGGGGGGGGGGGAATTTTCCTAAAAATAATGTACTATTTTTTCTTTATTTTTCACACCAAAGTTGGCATTTAAAAGAAAATAAAGTTAAATTCGCTGGGGTTTTTTTTAAAATAAATCTTAGAAATTCTACAAAAAATAAGCTTTAGGGTAACTGACTTAATTTCGGCCACCTTTTTTTATTTTTTTGAATAAGTTTTTTTTGGCTTTTTCAATCAAGCCAAAATTTGGCCTAAAAATCAAACAATAGCTATATTTGTTATTCCAGTGCAAAATTTGAATATTTCTGTCACACTTAAAAATCAGTGAAGGTTTAAACTTTTTTTTTAAAGTGGCCGAAGTTAAGGCGCGTGCCATTTATTTCGGCCACCTACAAAAAACTGGCCATAACTATTGCTTAAACGAACAATAAAAATTTCTAAAGGTTGCAAATTTACCCTTAGGTATTGTTCTTGGTACATATAACTTAATTTTTCCCGTTTGCGAACTTTAATAGTTATTAGCAAGACTTTAAATAATTATGTCAAAACCTTAAAAAACAAGTTTTAATAATTTGTATTTTTTGTTCAATTTTTATTTTTGGCTTAAAAAACGTCAAAACAAAGTCAAACGAGCAAAAAAAATTCTTTATAAATACGGTAGTACAATGATATTTTAAAACAGCAAAAAACGGCAGGTTCTTTCACCTAAATTTTCAGGTGGCCGAAATTAACGGAATCTTAAAATGCGCAGTTAGTTAAACGCATTGCAAAATGATTTTGAAGAAAATATCAAAACATGAAAATTAACAACTTTGAGCCTTAAATAGAAGATATTTTAAGGTTATATATTGCTTCGTTCTAAATTTGATGCAGTTTAAACACAAAGCAAAAATTAGGAAAATCACAAAAAATTCACTTTTTGTATAAAAATGGTGATAATGTAGAATAACAAAAATACAAAACTTTTGCAAAAATACTTTATTCAACATTAATCCAGTTACTTTTGTGCTAGTTCTTTTGTGTTTTAAAAATAAGCCAATTTTCTAACACCCTAAATTGGTGGCCGAAATTAAGGCGTGGCCGAAATTAAGTCAGTTACCCTATATGATTAATAAAAAAAAATTTATTTGACTGACAAAAGAGTATTTGTTTTTCAATTAGGTCAAATTTTTTTTCCAACTACATGTTTTAAAACGTAGTGAAAAAACCACTAAAACTATATTTTAGTCCAAAATCAGTTCATGGCTAAAATACTTCAGATCACCATATATCGCGTAAACAAATGGATTGATTAATATAAAACTCATATCAATAAACATATCATTGGGAACGCTTGTCGTAAAATCAGTCTATTTGGTCGGAAATATAATCCCTTAAATTTTCTCTGTTTTTTTGCACAAACACAAACACTCTAACATTTTGAAAAATCACTTCTGTTTAGAGAAAAATAAAAAATACTTATTTTTCAAAGCAGACAAACGCAAACCTATAACTAGCGTAACTACAACTGAAACAAAAACTAAATAATTAATAAGAAAATTTTCAATGGCTTGTAGTCTTTTAAACTTCTCATTGATTCATTTCGGCGTAAGCAAATTGCAAAAAAATTTATCTTTACTACAAGCACGTATGTCAGTAAACTTTAAAGCCCGGTTCACACTGAGGTGGCAATGCCACCTCGCGGTGGCAATGCCACCGGTGGCATTGTCACCTCAGTCTGAACACGTCATATTTTTAACGTTGGACACAACAGCGGTGGCAGTGCCACCTGGCGGTGGCAATGCCACCGGTGGCATTGCCACATCAGTGTGAACCGGGCTTAAGCGGTTGTTTAAAACATTTCTGATAAAATTTTATACAAGTAGAAAGTGTTTCTACTAATGTTACGTTGTGACGCTTTTTTACAAATATAAATGATACAAATGCTTTTTTATACAAATACAAATGCTTTTTTAACATTAACCAGTAGCCTAAATAGCCTTGCAACCAAAATGCATAATACAAAAAGGCATATAGCTATGTAAATGTTAATATAAAATTACTAGTGATGGGCAGTTCCGGTTCCGGGTTCCGGATGTTCCGGGAAAGATTTGAAATTCCGATTCCGGTTCCTGTTCTGGATTTTTGGAAAATCTTCATTCCAGTTCTGGTTCCGGTTCCGGTGTGCCGGGGGTTTCGCAGTTTTATAGTCAGTTTCGGTTCTGGGTTCCGGATTAACATTTAAAGAGTTGCAGCTGTAACTCCATTTTGTATTAAAAATATTGACTACACAGTTTATATGTGCATTTATAAAAATTTTAAGTGATTAGTTCAGTCAAGAATGCATAAAAGTAAGAGAATGGCCAGTGGCGTAGCCAGGATTTCATTTTGGGGGGGGGCGGTCTGGGGGGGGAGAAAAAGAGAAGAAAAAAAAGGAATTGTTGTGTTTTTAGTGCAAATTTAACAGTGTGATGTACAAGATTGCTTAAAGAAGGACCCACTATATATTTTGAAACCTGGTAAAAAAAATCAACTAAAACTATAATTTAATTGCAAAATAAATTCACGGCTAAAATACTTCAGATCAATATATATCTCGCAAACAAATGGATTGATTGATATCAAAACCATATCTATTGTAATTGTAATTGTTAGGAATGCTTCTCATAAAAACCAGCTTCGTACGCTTATATTTTGCTCTTTCATCCCCAAAAATTCACCCACCTAACCCCTCCTTGGAAAAGCTATTTGGATTTCAAAAACAGGTAAAAGCCTTTTATTTTAAATGGGCTATTTATTTGCCTTAAGTCAATGATTATAGAACAAATGATTAAGAAAAACAAAAATAGACTATACAATCACAACGTAAAAATGATTACCAAAGTAATTCAAGTTACAGGAAAAAAACCGCCATAGACTAAATATTTTCTGCTTTAGAAGAAGCTTAACAATAAATAATAAGATATACTCCGGACTAACAACCAAAAAAAACACTGGAAAAATAGCGGTATTGCGCAGAAAATAATTGTGGTTGATTGTAGTGGATTGTAGTCTGAACAGCCGTTCAATGGAAAAACAAGTCAAAAGATACACGGCGATATCGCGCGAAAAATTACGTATTGCAATTCAATCCATCTTGTTTTTTTAATAGATGACTAATACATATAACAACAAACAACACCCGCTGAAACTGGCATTCAGCCTAATATCAATGTTTAAATCAATCAATCAATCAATAAATCAATCACAAGCTTTAAACCTTTTGTGCACACAAATTGCAACGCCACCCCCTGTTTTAATTCGCGGTCATATCTGAAAATTCTATATTTGTTATTCATATTTAACATGTTGTTGGTAATTTCAGGTTTAAGCCAAGTTTCTGTTCAACATAAAACATCATAAAATTCTGTGTTTAACAAAAAATTTAACTCATTCCTACTTTCAAAATTACAAATATTTTGCACATTTGCAAGTTTACATTTAACAACCTTAAGATCATTAATATTTTTTTTAACTTTAGGGGAAAAAGATGTGCCCTTCATACCTAGGAGTTCAAAAGTTTTTCTCATCTACCTCTTTAAACCACTTAGAAGCATTTTAATCGTATTCAAATTTGGCAAAAAAGAAACTTCCTTTTTTGTTCGGATTCTCTCGAACAGAGAAACTTATTTTTGTGCCGAGTTTTTTAAGCGTTCATTTTCAACGAAAGCTTCATATCTCATTGCTCTGAATGTTTTTCGGGCATCTCTTTGTTCTTTCGGCATGGAACTACGCAGTTCTAGTTTGTTTTCTTTCAGGTATTTGTTATCAGGATCGTTGTAGATGCTCTCCCATTCATTCAACAGACTTTTAGCTTTGATCGCTCCTTGATCGTCTCCGTTTATCATCGTAATTTTTACAAGGCGTGGAACACGGAAATCGGTACAAATTTTTCCCAAACGTTCCGTCGAAGCGACATCTTTCCAATAATGCTGCAGATTTAGATATTCAAATTGAGTTTTTAGTTTGTTGAAAAGTTCATTTACAGATTCGTTGTTGGTTTCAGGCAGATTTTTGAGGACAAGTTGCGTTTTCATTTTTTTTTTGAATAGTATTTCTTTTAAAGTGTGGTAAACAGGCGCAGAAGAAGGAGCCAAGCTTTTTTAACCACATCAGCATACGATTTGGTGGTACCAGATACTTCAGATAGGCTCGAGGATATATTCTTAACCATATATTGTAAGGATTCCATGTTTTGTTACAGGTGCTCAACAGCCGCTGAAATATGGGCGATATCTGATTTTAGCTCGTTTCGTAAATCTGTAACGAAATCATTGTCGCTTTCAGAAGGATGATTAATACGTCGATGGGAAACTCTACCAGTAGGTTTGCAGCAAGCTTCCTTGTCACAAAAAAAAGGACTTGGAACTGAGGTCCGGGTAATTCCATTAACGCTTTGGTGGAAGCACTAGGCTTAAAATTCCAAAGCCCAATACCTTGCATTTTTAATAATTTTTATACTATTAAGATTTTAACCTGACGAAAACACCTGACAGGACCTGAACTTACCGCGCAACAAACAGAGCAGACCTTGACCCATATTCTTGTTGTAGTCAAAATTCACAGATATGACCTTATATCCTTGGAAAAAGGTATGGTTTTTCCAATTTTATCTTGTTTTCTAAAAACTTCCCATATGTTTAACAAAACAACTATTTTTTTTGCAAGCAACAAACATTTTTGTAACCAATTATCCTTCCCAGCTTATCTGTAGGCCAAACAAAAAAAGTACTCTCAGTGTTCTGTACAAATCCGCTTGCTTCACTATAAAGCTAAATGCTCAGTGTTATCAAATATAATATGGTTTTTTTAAAAAAACATGTAATAGACGGATTCACCGCCCTCATTGTGTTCTTCAGTGAAAAGCAGTGACAGTGGAGGATTTGAAATTATTTTTTGTGCTGTAATATTGTGATATTTGTTTTTAAAATAAAGCAACTAAAAAGCTATATGCTTATAGGAAAAAAAAATCTAGCTGACCGCGATATTTGCGGGGCCGACGCATAAGAGTACGGCACGAAACAGTACCAAAAAATTATCCCGGGTTTCGCAAAAGAGTACGCAGGAAATAGTACGCCACAGAACAGTACCGTCAAAAAACAGTACAGCACATAAGAGTCCTGTGTGAATTGCGTTTGCTACACCACGCGACTCTGACGCAAAACAGTACTGGCACGAAAGAGTAGCGGCAAAAAAAGTAAGATATTCACGTTTTGCGTTTGACTCAAAACAGTACTGGCACAAAAGAGTACTGAAAAAATAACTTAATGTTAAAACTATTACTACTAACAGCTGCTTAACTTTATTACGATAAAAATTAATGAGCAGCGTTTTATACAGCAAACTCTTCTATTTTTAATAGATCATTTAATAAAGTTCTTAGTTCATGAAACTACATAGTGAGTGTTAGCGCCACTGTAAGCCCCTTGAGCTGTTTAATTTGAGTAAATATAGTTGTGACTGTGCCTACCGCAGGTACGTTTTAAAACCTTTTTTTATTTTTAAATTTTTAAAATTTACGGGTAGCTAAGCCGTGGGTTTTTTCTGTTTTGTAAAAACTAAATTATTTAAAAAACGAAATTAAAAAAATCGTAGACAACAAATTACGCTTCATTACTAATGTTCCTTCCTACTATCTGCAGTTGGCTCATGTTCCTTCAAGGTTTCTTATGCTTAAATGAACGATTTGAAACATATTTAACTTGAAAAACGTTTTAAGTTATTTTCTCTTCTAGGAATATTTTAAAAAAGTTTTTAGAAATTTAGTAAAAAATTAATTTAAAAACAGTTTTGACAAAATATTCTATACATTATTTTCTTAGTTTTTTATTTAAACGGGAGCCTACACAATCAGACAGACAAACAGCTCATTTGCTAAAACAGGATATAAATAGGTTTGAGCGTTTTTTTACGGAATGTTTTTAAAGCAACATTTGTTTTTTTGACTATAGGCAAATAAAATCTAGCTGACTGCGATATTTACAGTATTGATTTGACTATTTAACAACAAAAACATTCAAAATTTTTCACTAAAGCGGATTATTAACAAAGATTGTAGCCAGTATTTTAATAATTATTTATCAAACCACTTAATTTGGAATTTAAATGCAATTTTTTTAAGGGCTAAATTTGGTTGATTTATGTATATTTTGTGAAAAGGTGGAATTAAAAAAAATTCTGTGTTCTTATTTGTTTTAAAAAAAACACGTCATTACCGCACAATTTTAATTGGTCCTCTCATGTCTGCATTCTAATTTTCAGCGTCAGCCAGATATAATTCAACTCATAAAATATCAGAAATTTAAAATGTTCGCACTTGAAGGACTAAACTTTGACACTAACTCACCCAATAACCCCAGAAATTCCAAAAATCAAAAACAGTTTTATTAAGCAAAAAATAAATATTTAATAAAAATCAGTTTTAAAACCTATTGCAGAATTTAAAACTGTAACTTTCTCATTTGTTTTGTATGCATCATAAAACCAACATATCGTTGTTACTCTGACACAATGAGCCAGATGCGTCGTAAAATACTCGTAACTGTGACTCTTTTTATATCTTAACACACAATTAATCTAAACAAAATGAGTCAGAGTCACGATGATTTTATACTGATTGTGACTCTTTATGTCAGAGTAACGACGAATGTTATACAGAGAAGCATGTTTAACTTCACAATTGATTATATTTTTTAATTAGGGTAGAATACATGATTTATTTGGGCCTATAACAAATAAACATGTTCCCTGTGGAGCTCCGGAACGCCAGTTTTTGGAGCCTTGCAGAATCTTCATAAACACACGGGGCGCCAGTTTGTTTTCAAAATAATTTAGCGTATAATTAAAGAGTAATATTTTAATTTTTCTTATTTTTTGCGGACTCAAAGTTTCTAAACAATGATAAATACAAAAAAATATTGTAAAAAAATGGCTAAAATAACATAAATTTTTTAAAATTAAATAAATTGGAGGATGAAATAATAAGCGCAGATTCTGGCTTTTTTGTTTAAATAATCGTTTTTTTTTTTCGGAGCATGATAACTTAATAGCGCACATAACATAATTAACAACTTTGATTTAGTTAAAAAAACAAAAAACTCTGGATTGTTATTTTTAAAAAAAATGTATTATTATTTCAATCGATTAATTTTTTTAGCAAAAGTCAAAACGTGATTCATTAGCATTTTAGAACATACGAATAAAATTAAAAAAGTTTTTTTTTATTCAAGATCCGATGCCCATCTTTTACTACACGATAATTTTTATACACCGTTTGTGTGCTTACTTCTAATAACCTAAGCGCGACAGAAAAAAAATGAAACAAAAATAATTACCAACATTGACACCGCCCAAAAATTATACTTTAATATGCGTAAATTGATTTTTTAAATATGCAAATTTCTATTTGAATCACTAAAATCAGCTAGTTTCTGCACGCAATATCACAGTACTCTTTTGCGTCCGTACTCTTTTGTGCCGTACTCTTTTGTTCCAGTACTGTTTCTTGCGTACTCTTTTGCGTAACCCGGGACTATTATGTGGTACTGTTTCATGCCGTACTCTTATGATAGGGAGCCGATATTCGCATTATTGAATCGACTATTTAACAACAAAAACATTCAAAATTTTTTACTAAAGCGAATTAATAGCAAAGATTAAAAACTGTATTTTAATAATTATTTATCGAATTAATTAATTTGAAATCTCAATGCAAATTTTTTAAGAGCTAAATTTGGTTAATTTTTGTATAATTTGTAAAAAAGGTGGAATTAAAAAACAATTCTGCGTTCTTATTTGTTTTTAAAAAAAAACGACATTACCGCTCAATTTTAATTGTTCCCCTCATGTCTGCATTCTAATTTTCAGCGTCAGCCACATGTAATTCAACCATACCATAGTATTATTAAATAATTGCATTTTTTAAAATACACCATGCAATAGACTGCTTCATCGCCCTTGCGGTGTTCTTTGGTGAAAAAGCAGTGACGATGGCAGATTTGAAATATTTTTTGTGTTGTAATATCTTGCATATTTATTTTCAAAATAGAGCAACTAAAATTATACTAGGTATGTAATAATTAGTCAACTACAAATCTGAGGCAGCAACAGTCGGCGAACCAGAATCCTCCACAAGCTCACCCTCAGGCTCTGGGAGTGCTGACACCTTCGAACCTGATATCAAACTGAGAGGCTAAAAGGAATTCTGCTCTACGTCTTACCCAGTACGTAGAGCTTCTTTCCTTAATTTGGTGACAGTGATTCTCCAGTGCTAGAACGTGACCCGAACATTCACAACCTATCTGGGGACATGGTGATCGTTAAGGAAAATGGGTATTATATCCAATGCCGTCATTTCTTGGACTGGAATGTTATCCTGAAACCCGACATAAACTTCCAGAGAATACCACTTTAGCTACAATCCTCAGACAGTATTCCGCTGGAGGTAAATAATGTCCTCCAAGTTCTACTTGACTACAATCAGGTTCTAGTTACTTACCAAATTCTTTGAACTGGTTTGAGCTTAAAGCACGGGCCTGTGGTGGGGTAGCACCACCCTGTTAAACACCTCCATGGGATTGACGATCGATTTCAGAAGTTATTCAGAAAACAGCCAGGCGTGGAAGTGCAGTTATACTGTTTTTGGAACCCTGCGCTTCATCCCAACTGGACTATTCTTTGCCAGATAAAGCAGTTTGGAACACACTCCGCACTCACGCGTAGCGGTATTCGCGGCTCAAAAGAATTTTTATTTTTTGAACCTGAAATTCGACGTCTTGGTAAAAAACTCTGGATTCAATCAAACCGCCATACCAGGCTATCATCCTAGAGAGAAAGTGGTGCCATTTGATTGGATCTTGTCTAAGGGCATCAGCCTCAGCCAAGCGCTTTTATTGCCTGTCCAAAATAACCTTGCAAACCGTTTACTGCTTGAATTACAAAACCGATCCTCAGTTGCACCAATAGTGAATGTAAAACAATGGCCTTAAAATCATAGGAAAAAGACCCTAGAAAAATATTTATTCTCAATCTGTTTATCCTCCGTTTATTATATTAATCCTAGTTTATCATAATTTTGGTTTTTTTAATTCTGTTAGTGCTTATTTTTACTATTGTATAATATATGTAAACATGCTGTTTGGTCATAGCTTATCCTGGAGGGGAGGAAAGTGCAAAGCTTGGGTTCTATCCTCATAATATCCTTTTGTTTAAGTAATCTAAAATTCAATAATTTAATCTTTGTAAAATTTTTTTCAAATTTCTTTTTCTCACTTACACACTTCCAGCCGTCTGGCATATTAGCCAACTTGGCTCATGTGCCGAAAGGCTGGGGTGTTAAAGCTGAAAAATTGGAGGACACGTTTTTATTGCTCGGATCCCAGTTACGTATAAATTTTCTTCCAATTTTTCTCAAAACTGATTTTAACATAGAACTTCACCCCGCCTTAGTTTTGAGTCGGCCTTCAGATTCCCTCCTGTCCAGGAAACTGTTAAAATCCTAGGGCCATGTATTAAACGTTACCTACATTGTTCCTACTTATACGTTATACAGGCTACTGGGTGGGGATCTTAGGAGTTGCGTCTGTTGCAAGAGATGTTTTATTATTCTTTGATATCAACACAGGAATAAGTTTATTAAGGTTTAATATTTTAACATTTAGGCCCTGGGATTTTAACGTTTTCTCCGACAGGAAGAAATTTGAAGTCCGACTCAAAACTAAGTAGGTGAAGTTCTACTTTAAAATAACTTCTGAGAAATATCAAAGAAAAGTTATAAGCAACTGCCATCTGAGTAATAATAACTTCTCCTCCAATCTTTTGGGGTAAATACCTCAGTCTTCTGGCACATGAGCTAGGTCGGCTGATATGCCAGACAGCCAGAAATGTGTAAGTGGGAGGAAAACGTTTGAGAAGAATTATACAAAGGGTAAATTATTGAAAATTAGTATATTTAAAAAAAGGATATTATGAGAACGGAACACAGGCCTAAACTTTCCTCCCTTCCACGATAAACTGTGACCTCACAGTATGTTTACATATATTACAACAGAATAACAAATGAAACCAGCATTGACGTACAAATTGGGAAAAACCTATGGGCAAATAAAAAAAAATAGTTTTAGCAACTTATTGTGTCCTTCTTCTATATTCAAATAAATTAGATATCCATCATAAAATTACCCAGACCGGCATTAATCAGAAAATCAAAAAGGTTTTTCCTTAAAATTTCAAACTGTGTAGTGTTTTCCATAGAATCTCAAAATTTTAAACAAGCTATTTTTTACAAATTCAAAAAATGCGGCCCAATTTAAGCATTTATTCCAAAATTTTTAACACCAAGTTTATTCAACCCGATTGCAACCTACCACCTTCAACAAACCGTAATTGTAAATAGGACATTTTTTAAAATTTCTTTTTTGAAAAAACGCGAATCGATTTTTTCCTTTTTTTTGTGGAACACAAACATATAATAACATCTAACGCAGACTATTACTGAATTGAAAAAAAACAGAAATAGAACCAGCTAAAAATTTACCAGTACCAGCAGTTTAGGCGGTGTACAAAATTCCCATTAGATCTTATGCAGTGTTCAGTCACGAAAGTGTAATAGTTTTTTTTAACTCAAAACTTAAATCCTAAGTGACAACTTTTTAAAGTTTACATTAAGTGGTAGCAAGAATACATAATATAAAGCTTTGAATTAATTTTTTTTATTTTGTATTATTATAATTAATGCCGTTAATTTTGTTATTATTGTTTCAAAGTCCATATTATTTTAAAATATTTTCTTGTTGTGTAAAATAATTTTTTTATAAATGACATAATTTCACATGAAAATATCATAAAATAACAAATAAAAAGCTCACGACAGTAATCTACATATATTTAGTTCTCATTTAAGCTATCAAACGTCGTATTCCATCCAGTATTACCAAAGATATACTCCAAAATCAAAAATGCCCAATTTGGAAAAGTGCCGAAATTAAATGCACTACCCTATTATGATTTAAAATTAAACGCTGTTAGAATGGCTTCCTCTCCATTTTAATGTGCGCGAATTAAAATGGCTGCTATGCCATTATAATGAAGGGTGGCATTAAAATAGAGAGGCTCATTATAATAGCCTACTCTGACTTAATGTTTTATATAGGAGTTGCACAACCACAAGATAATTAGGGCGGATAACGGTAAAAAGATTACTCATAATGACAATTTTTCTTTTTTTTTGACAATACGTTAAAATGCAAACTTTTAAACGCGCGCTCTATTGTAAAAAAAACTGATAATCTACAATTTTTGTTGAAAAAAAAACATTTATGATACTATCTTTATAACAAAATAATTTTTATCAACTGAAACTCCAGATTGCTTTTTGACTCAAAATTATAATTACAAAATATTTTGCTGCGACAGAAACCGAACCGGTGGTGGGGTTTGCGTTTAAAAAATCATTTTAAAGTTGTTCAAGTTTCAACAAGTGAAATTCATACAAATATCAAGCATGTATGTGTTGACTTGTAGTGTAATAAAGCATCTTGTTTCCGATTTCTATTGGTATATTTTCGACTAATATATACAAAATGCCTGGAAACAAAAAAAAAGAATTGTGTTCTTTATACAATTTAGTAGCGGAAACTAACTAAACTTTTTTTGGTTGGAGACCTTAATTTTCCAAATATTTCATGGAAAATCCCCAAAATTTTTGGTAAAAAGTGCTCTGATTTGTTTTTTGAACCCTGTATTCGAAACTATTTTACCCAAGTAGTTCAAAAACCAACGCGTGGAAACTATTGTCTAGATGTTGTTTTGTGTACAGTACCTCTATATTATTGCGTTTATTAAATGTTTCGGAGCCATTTGGTAGTACTTTCGATCACTTTAAATTGTTTACATTTAATTACTTTAAATCGTTCCTAAAAATTTAAAAAGACTAATAGTTTATTTTACAATTATAAAAATCTGATTTCAAAGCCATTAAATCTTACCTAAGCCTAATAAATTGGGCAAATTAAAAAATAATTGCAACAATAGCAACGGCTCTGATAATGTTTAATTATTTTGTGCTGAAATCAGTAATGTTTTGAAGAGTTGTATTCAAAAATATGTATCTAAATTAAGAAACAAATCATTTAAACTTGGTTATCCTACATCAATTAGGAAGTTAGCCAAAAAAAATTAAAACTCCATTGGTTAAAAAAGCATAATCCGGAATTAAAGCAGGCTTATAATGACTGTTGCAAGTGGTACGATGCTCCAATAAAAAATTTCTATTTACAAAAGGAAGAAAATTTTCTAAGATCTAAAAATAGTAAAAAAATTTACAATTACGTTAATTCAAAAATTAAAAACAACTCTTCAAAAAGAAACTGGGGAATTTGCTATTATAGATGACGAAAAAGCTATATTGATAAACGATTTTTTTTCATTCGTTTTCATAAAAAATAATGGCATCACACTTTTTTTTCCAAAAAAGTACCACCAAACACTGGTCCAAAGGTTTTAAAAGCCTTACTTCTAAAATCCTTCTTCTAAAATTTCTAAAACTCCAGATGGTTCCCAGCCTTCTTTTTAAGAATAGTGCTTTGGAAATCGCTTTTTCTTTTTCTACGTTGTATGAAATGAGTATGCAAACTGTAGTGGTGCCTGATGAGTGGTTATTTGCTATTTTGATTGCTATATATACAAAAAGAATTTCTTCGTGCAAAAATAATTACAGACCTAGTTCTCTTACATCAGTAGTATCTAAGACTAGGGAACGAATAATTGTTGATTGTATGCTTGAATATTTGTTAAAAAATAACTTAATTACTTCAGAACAATTTGGCTTTATCTCTAAAAGGTCAACTTGCACTCAATTACTGTCTATGCTAGAAGAGTGGACTAAGGCTGCTAATGAGCATAAACGTATCGATTGCATGTATATTGATTTTGCAAAAGCTTTCAACTCCGTGAGTCACTCAAAACTGATCACGAAGTTAAAGGCTTATGAAATTGATTATGAATTGTTAACATTAGGAAATCTAGGAAATTAGGGAAAAAAATTAGGAAATCAGTAGGAAATTTAGCAATTCCCAAAAAAGCTTATGCTCTAGCTACATAAACACCCCATAGAATATGTAACCCATATGCGAGATCTCGGTGTTAATATTAATGGCAACCTTAGGTTTTCTACTCCTTGCGCCCAAGTATCAAGTAAAGCATACTCTTGAGCATCTCTTTTACTTTGTTGTTTTAAACGCAAAAATCCTTTTTTTTCTGTTAAGGGCCTACAAATCATTTGTACGGCCACTTTTAGAAACTTCCACCGCAGTCTTTAACCCGTATCAAGTTGGCGATGTGATTTGCCTAGAGAAAGTCTATAAATATTTCACAAGAGCCCTTTATTTTAAATGCAACATACTCTGACTATAAATCCCGTTTAAAACTTTTATATCTTGAAACATTAGAATTAAGAAAACTAGAAATAGATTTATACATGGTTTACAATATAGTGCATAATAATGTAGATCTTACTTTTAATAATTTTTAAGTATATGATAACTGTGGATATTTGTTTAGAGAATATATGTATAAATTAAAAGTGATGAAAAATATAATTCGATAGCCGAAAACATTTTTTTACACAGGAGTGGTTAATGTCTGAAACTCGTTAAGCAATTTTTTTTTGTGACAAATTATTATGTGGACAAATATAAAACGTAATTACTATGTAATATATTATAGCATAAATATATAATATGAATTCAAAATATCTAAAAATGCTGTTAATACGTTTATAAGGATGTCCATTAATAATTTAGTTTTTTTCTTTTACGTTTCGTGCGAAATAACCTTAATAAACTTTCGACTGATATAGTTTTATATTAATATTGAAGTGTTTGAGTTAAAAATTGAGATCAAGGGGTTTTTGAAACACCCATTACCATAGGTGGAATTTGCTTATAAATAACCAACTGCAGCTGATCGCAAAAAGACAGGGCTACTACCCATTTATGAGAAGTTTTAATTTAGCAAGAAAAGTTTTTTTAATTTTGCAAATAAAATACCGTTTTACAACCACTTAAAGTCCCAGAAAATATCTTAACCAAAGTCGATTTTTATTTAAGTTCTCACACATTATTAATCGTTTACATTCAATTGTCATTTTTTCACAGATTATAAATTATTTGCAGGTAATAATGTATTCAGGATAAGCTGCTGCATCCATATAAGTAACAAATATTTGTCGGATTATCAACGTCATTGCCACAGTAGAATTAGAGCGAATAAAATCATCTGTGTTTGGTTTTATTGAGCGGCATTATCATTGATGAATCACCTTTTGCGTATTCTCTAAAAAAGAAAAAGTAAGATTTGTTAAATTTATTATAAGCTAATCAAATATATTTTACTTGGAAATATCATATAGAAACAACAAAACTGTTTTTAAAAATTTGCATTTTAGAATTTTTTTCAATTTACAAAAATGCCAACTTTTTAACGTCTAAAAGTTGACTTTTTTCGTATACTTTTTTTGTATGCCGCTAAAACGTTAGACGTGGGTTCTTCTTGGAATAAAAAGTGACAACGCTTTCAAAGTATAGTGAAATGACAATGCGCACTGTGAAGGCGTTGTCACTTGTCAATATGGTGAGGAATAGGCTTGACCGTTGACGATAGCCTCGGAATTGTTACTTGTCCCGAGTTAATGGGAATTGACGTAGGAGAAAGTCACATCTGGGCGCTCTTCCAAGTTGTCTTTGGGGTGAAAGAATTGGACCGCATTGGCTAAGCAAAACACGCAAGCTAAAAGTATAATTTAGCGCACGTTTTCTCCCAAACTAAGTAAAAACCCAAAATTAGAAAGTGTTGAGCTAGAGTTACGCATAAACTGGTTATTGGACGCATTATCTTTACTGGTTCAATGGATTTTGGACCATTAACTTACTACTTCAACTTACTAGTTTTTCGAAAATTTTAGACCATTAACTTACTAGTTGTAATTTTCTTTACTCACACTTTTATTTTAACAGCCCGCCTCTGAAAGGATCTAAAAACCATTATTTTTGGAATAAACATTTTGTTTTCCGAGAAAAACTCTTTTTAATTAAAAAAATAGCAACTTTAAAAACAAAAAAATTTTAGCTAAAAATCTTTTAAATTTTTTACTGTTCGTGGTTACTCTGACAGAAAGAGTCACGATCAGTTATAAAATCAACGTGACTCTGACTAATTTTGTTAATATCATTTGTGTTAAAATTTAAAAAGTTAGTCACAGTTCAGAGTATTTTACGAAGCTTTTGACTTAGTGTCACAGTAACGACGTATTAAAAAACGTTATAAAGTGGAAGAAAGCTGTAAGGTGTGAAGTGAACATTGTATGTCAGCTGTGAAATATTGATTTTATGCAGGGACTTTTTTGTGCCAACCTTAGCGCTCGCAGTGCTTGGGCGCATAAAACGCATTTTCTCCTCTTTTGTGCCGGGACTCTCTTGTACACGGACTCTTTTGTGCCAGCTGCGATTTTCAGGAATCTTTTGTGCCGGGACTATTCCGAAAAGGTGAGCCGATTTTTGTATGTTTGTAGGTGGAACTTAGTTAAGGGGGATGGTCTTTTTTGATCATTACTACAATTTTATGTACCAAAAATAAACACATTTAGAAAAATTAACAAAAACCTTTGAACGTGATTTTATTTTTTATGTTTTTATGTATTTCAAAATTAGGCATTCATAACATCTTAAATGTCCATTTAACATATTTTGTTTTTATTTTAGAACATATTACAATGTGTGTTATAGGGTAACTGACTTAATTTTGGCCACGCCTTAATTTCGGCCAACAATTTAGGGTGTTAGAAAATTGGCTTATTATTAAAACACAAAAGAACTAGCACAAAAGTAACTGGACTAATGTTGAATAAAGTGTTTTTGCAAAAATTTTTTATTTTTGTTATTCTACATTATCAATATTTTCATACAAAAAGTGAATTTTTTGTGATTTTCTTAATTTTTGCTTTGTGTTTAAACTGCATCAAATTTAGAACGAAGCTATATATAACCTTAAAATACCTTCTATTTAAGGCTCAAAGTTGTTAATTTTCATGTTTTGATATTTTCTTCAAAATCATTTTGCAATGCGTTTAACTAACTGCGCATTTTGAGATTCCGTTAATTTCGGCCACCTGAAAATTTAGGTGTAAGGACTCCTTGTATTTTGCTATTTTCAAATATCATTGTACTACCGTATTTATAAAGATTTTTTTTGCTCGTTTGACGTTGTTTTGACGTTTTTTAAGCCAAAAAATAAAAAAAAATAACAAAAAATACAAGTTATTCAAACTTGTTTTTTTAAGGTTTTGACATAATTATTTAAAGTCTTGCTAATAACTATTAAAGTTCACAAACGGGAAAAATTAAGTTTTATGTACCAAGAACAATACCTAATGGTAAATTTGCAACCTTTAAAAATTTTTATTGTTCGTTTAAGCAATAGTTATGGCCAGTTTTTTGTAGGTGGCCGAAATAAATGGCACAAGAAATAATTTCGGCCACTTTAAAAAAAAGTTTAAATTTTCCCGGATTTTTAAGTGTAACAGAAATATTTAAATTTTGCACTGGAATAACAAATATAGCTATTGTTTGATTATTAGACCAAAGTTTGGCTTGATTGAAAAAGCCAGAAAAAACTTATTCAAAAAAATAAAAAAGGTGGCCGAAATTAAGTCAGTTACCCTATAATTGAAAAGTTTTCTTTAAACTTTATTTTTAATTTCAACTTTTCGTCCTTTTGCGCGTCGAGCTTTACTATGTAAAGCGTCTTATTATTGAAATACAAAGACTATTGTTTATGATATAGTTTAGTGCAAAGGATACTAATTCTTTATTTTAAAAAAATATTAATCTTTCAAAATCTTGCACATTGTTTACCTTTTCTGGTCTTCGGGCACATTTTAGTTCTACTTATTTTTATCTTTGTACTTATTGTATTAAGACTAACAGTAAACATTTTTATTTAATTTAAAATTTTGCTGTAATTGATGGACACAAACCCAGTGAGCACCCTTGCTCTGTAAACAGTTTTTTCCCCATTTCCATTAGCCGGTGCATATTTCACAAAGGCAAGGTGGGAATTTTTCGCGAAGTAATTCCCTCGACCGTACATTGTTCCCACTAAATGGCAGAAGGTAATTATTTGCGTCATCATGGGCAAGAAAGTAAGGTAGAGGCTGTTCCCTTCTCAACAAACCACACCATTATGAAAAGTACATTAAGATGTTAATCGCAGTCCTGAGTCTAGATTTGAAAATAAAAATACATCAAAAACGATTTAACAAGAATTTGAAACCTACATAAATTTAAAATTTTTTATAATTCTCTGTTAAAAATTTATCAATAACCTAAAGCTTTTTTTAAATTAGTTTTTTGGTTTTCAAATGCAGTTACAATTTTTGTAAGCTTTTTTTGTTAAATTTATATTACACGTTTAATCAAACCTGAAATTCTAACTTAGAAATTCTCCGTGCTATTCTTAAAACATTGGATCCGGTACAAAAGGGGACTGGGGTTCAATTGTTTTTACTTCAGACGGTCTGCGTAAAAAGTAGTCTTAGTCCGTTTTGATTGTCGTACTGCTAATCACAAGTACACCGCTTTTCTACTATGCATATTTAATCAAATTTGCGTTTAACTATTAAAAACCTGATTATTTCTTAATTATGGGAATTCTACGTTGAAATTAGAATATGCATTGCAAAACTTAAGTTTTATTTACATTAAATTTTAAAATTTAAAAATCATGTGAACAATTCTCTGACAAACAAAACAGCTGATTTGGACGTGTGCATTGCAGTTAAAACAACGGAGTGAGATTGTTTTCTGCACAAACAGGTCTGCGTTAAAAGTGGGCCAGGTACTCTTTCGACCGGGTCCAAAAGTTTTATGAATACTACTATATGTAATCCTAAAATACTATTTAATACTGTGTATGAATATAATTTAATGTTTTAGTTGTATAAAGTCAAACTGTCACACCGTTAATGCATTAATAAAAATCTGCTGGTAAAAATTTCTGATACTTGAACTTTACAAGTTGTTAAAATGTGGATTAGCTTTTTGTAATCTTGCTTCCCCCCTCCAATTTTTGGATAGTTTTCAGCAATATTTACCGCCTGCTTTATATTTTGTAATATCAAAGTGATTTTAAAACAATTGGTTATATTGAACGTACAACACAATGGTGATTTTAAAACATTCAAGTATTTTTTTAGTTTTACGGTATTTTTGATTTTCTTGCATCGGTAGCACAGGAGCGCCAGGGGCGATTTAGCCCTGCGGCGCCAACGCCAACGGTCTGCTTGAAGAAACATCGGTAAATTTTGAAATTTAGAACCATCTTCTTCTTCTTCTACTGTTATTATTATTCCAACGCTCAATCCTTTAAAAGCAATATCACTCATTTGTTACTTTTGATTCAAAAGTAAACATGGGCTCATTGGAAAGAAGAAGAAGAAATTACGCATTCTTAGGAATTCTCGGGAAGCACCTTTTTCCGTTTAGGGTTATGCTGTTAAGCGGTTCTTTATAATTAAAATAAAAAATTTAAAAAAATTAGACAAATAAAAACTCCCAACCGCACAATAACCATCTTTTGGCACCACTAAGGATTGTACAGAGCAGACAAAGGAACAGCCCTGGTAATGAAACCACAGCAAAAAAGCAGAAAGACGGGGGGCGGTTTGTAATTAGGTGGCAGAAACCGAACCAGTTTCCAGCGCCCATCTGCTTCTTAACAGCACGGAAAACAGCCAAAGCAACAACGTACTTTTTTTAATTCTTGCATTACTGATGACAAAATTAATTCAAAGTTTTATTAATAAAATAATAATTAGTGTCGGTGGGCAGTTTAGCGCCAGCGACACATGCACACTATAATTAAGAACGTTGGGAAAATTTTAGTAATTTATGTTCATCTTCTTCTATTTTATTATTATAATTCTAAAGCTCATTATCTTAAAATCAATATCCTTTCATTGTTGACGTGGCGATTTAACCCTGCGATACCACACCAACTATAATCAGAGAATCTGGATAAAATTTGAAGTTATGATCATCATCTTCTTCTTCTTATTTTTATTTCCAAAAAAATAATTGCAATCACCACTGCGATTTAG